>WEIS01031005.1:7738-18201 GCA_013389965.1 Todus mexicanus | reverse complement strand
CTTTTTCTTTTTTTTTTCTTTTCCTTCGCTGTCGTCGTTTCATTTATTCGCCGTTTTCCCCGGGGGAGGCAGGATGGCGGCTCGTCGCGCGCTGAAAGCCGTCCTGGTGGATCTCAACGGCACGCTTCACGTCGAAGACTCGGCCGTGCCAGGCGCGCAGGAAGCTCTTAAAAGGCAAGCTACCTTTCTTTTTCCTTTCTTTTCGATTTCCTCTGGCAGGTTCCGTCCGCGCCGGAGCTGCGCAGAGACGCGTCTTTCGCCGAACGGGCCTGAGGCTCCTGGCTTTTTATGCCGTCGTGGATAAGCAAACGCGCAGCCAAGTTCTGCTTAGTTTATACCGGTGTTTAAGTCAGCAAAAGGCCTAGGACAATGAAAGGTTGCCGTGCATCATCACCTGACCCCCTGCGTCTTTCCTAAGTTGCTCTCTAGATCTTTCCTAGATAGGCAAAGACTTAATACTCAGAATGCTCCAGCTAATTCTTACGGGGCCGCGGCCTTAACCGGCGCGGGAAGTAGTTAAGCTAGCCTGAATTACCCCAGAGTCGCTTCCTCCGTGCCTTGTTTAGCTACGAGAGTCTGATTGTGCGTCTGAGCCCTTAGGTCTGCGGTGAGTTGAAGTGGAATAACAGGGAGAGTAGCTTGGCCCAGTGAGCAGGGCATTCCCTAGTTCAAGAGGGACAGGGATCTACCTGAGAGAGTCCCAACGGGGGGCTGCGAGGATGATGAAGGGACTGGAGCACCTGCCTTATGAGGAGAGGCTGAGAGACGTGGGGCTTTTTAGTCTGGAGAGGAGAAGACTGAGAAGGGATCTAATTAATATCTATAAATATATGAGGGCTGGGTGTCAAGAAGAAAGGGACAACCTCTTGTGCCCTGTGATAGGAAAAGGGGGCAATGGATGCAAGGTAGAGCACAGGAGGTTCCACCACAACATGGGGAAGAACTTCTTTGCTGTGAGGGTCACAGAGCACTGGAACAGGCTGCCCAGAGAGGTTGTGGAGTCTCCTTCTCTGGAGACTTCCCAGACCCATTTGGGTGCATTCCTGTGTGACCTGCGCTAGATTCTATGGTCTTGCTTCAGCAGGGGGGTTGGACTTGAAGGTCTCCAGAGGTCCCTTCCAACCCCTAACCTCTTGTGATCCTGCGATCTTTTTCAGAGTTCTCACTTCGTTTGGTCTTCCAGCCACGGCTTGGCTTTATTATTAAAGTTCCTCTGCTAGCTAAACAACCTCAGCTGTTTCTTAGATTGAAAAAATAAAGTTGATTATACAGCCCATGTTTTATAGGAGTTTCAGCGTGTTAATAAACAGGACAGTTAAGTGCCTCTTTCTTTTTTGTGGAAAGGGTGCCTAGAGAAACTGAGGCGTAGCAAAATGAACAAATCTGGCCAGGATTAATCGGAGTCAGTGGCAGAACAGGATTACACAGCCCCGGGTATCTTTGTACAGTGTTACAACGCTGTTTTCCTGCAGAAGACATCCTGCGACGGACGAAGAAGAACGTAAAGTGGTGTGTGGTATCATGGTGAGCGAGGGAGGACGCCGTAAGATGCTGGGACAGTGAGAATTAATCAGGAACAGGGTTGAATTAAGGATGTGATGTTTTTACTGGCGTTGTCTTGGATTTTTATAAAGCTAGGCCGTAGCTTAGAGGTAGAGCTCGCTGAGGGATTAGGAAACTCTGCATCTCCTTTCACAGATAATTCTGTGGAAATAATTGTCTCCTAGTGATGGAAGTAAAAGCTTCCAAAGCATTGGGTAGTCACTCATTGCACCTTTTTTTTTTCCATTGGACCTTGTCTGCCTGGTGTTTTTCATGCTGCAGGGAGAACTTGTGCCAGGTGAGAGTCAGCGTTGTCAAAAACCCAGATAGATAGATAGATAGATAGATAGATAGATATAGTTGAGAAGAGCGTGGTGTCTGTCCTTTCTCCTGCCCACCTCCAAAGCTCCAGGCTGTTGACGGGACAGACGAAATGTCTTCTGTAGAGTCAGAAGACAAACCGTTTTACGAAGTCACTGATTCTCCTTTGCCTTCTGCTTGACTCCTCCTGAGCTGTGCTCATCCAGGCGCTGTCCTTTGGCAGGAGAGGGGGTTAGTGAAGGAGTGAGGTGCAGAGAGAGTCTGGTGCTGTTTGTCACCGTCAACCTGAGAGTGGGTGCCGTTGGTCCGCTGCAAAGATCAGCCAGGCCTTTTTGCTTAGGGCTTCGAAAAAATCATCTCATGCTCTTTGCTGCTAATCCACGTCGTTACCCTTCCTAAAGGGAAGCTGAAGCGATGGACACGCAGCTTGCTTCGGGAACAACGGATAGATTCAGGTTTTTAGGGTTACTTCTCAGTGTTGAGGTCGATAGGGAAGAAGAATAGTTCTATTTCTTTAGCAACCAGGGGACTTTCGCATCGGTTCATACTTGTGAAGGTCAGTGCATCTTTCCAGGCAGCAGACCAGACAAGAGGAGGACGTGGCAGGTGCAAGCAAGTCTGCAGCGTTGACCAACTTTATTCTGATGTTCTCCGTGCGGCCCTGGTGCCGGTGTTTGTTTCTATAGCAACAAGCAGAGAAAGTGACGGCGGGGGAATAATTAAAGGGAAAGCCGTTGAAATTGTCGCATAAAATTATTCGATTGTTTGTTAGCGTGTGCTGTCAGCGTAGGGCAATAACGTGGTTTTATGTGATCCTCAGCGAAGGGAGAAATGGCTGCAAAAGCTGACATAAAATCGCCACGCAGGTAGCACGGGCTCCTTGGAGCGTCCTGAGTCTCTGGCTGAGCCACAGCTGCAGCGAAATTCACCCGGCATGTGGAGTTTGATGTATCAATTTAGCAATAAGCTCCTTCGGTTTATTTATTTTGGTTCAGGATGCTGTCGATCCAGGACACGGTGCTGGTTTATTTATTATCTAGTCTGAATTCCAAGGCTTTTCAAACCCGTTCCTGCTGATCATAGATGTGCTTATTACCTCTGTGAAGGTGGAGTTTGGAGTCACCATTTTCCTCCTGACTTCCCTTGGTAGAAGCAAAGCAGGGGAGACTTGGTCTTGTTCTGGTAGCTGTGATTCCTGCCATCTATTTCACACTACCCGCCAGTCCTCAGAAGCTGAGAAGCTGTTGGTTCGTGTGCGGCAGCGTTACTCTGGGATATAGGCAGTCTTTTCATCTGCAGCCTTTAGAAAAACGGTCCTTTCTCAGCCCCAGAGTGAGGTAAATAGGGTGCTGTGGCCAATTTCCCTCCGCTCTTCGCCCGCCAGGCTGCGCAGCGCTCCCGTTACCATTCGATTTGTGACGAACACAACGAAGGAGTGCAAGAGAGACCTGCTGGACAGGCTGACGAAGCTGGGGTTTGACATTGCAGAGAACGAGATCTTCACGTCTCTGACGGCAGCCAGAAACCTTCTGGAGCAAAAGCAGGTGCGGCCTCTCCTCCTGGTGGACGATAAGGCCCTGCCTGATTTCACAGGTGAGGTGGTCAGAAAACAGCGTGGGGGAAGTTACTGAGCAGCTGAGGAAATGCAGTGCTCTCTGTTTTGTAGAGTGACAATCTGATATGTACCAGTAGCTGTGATGAAGCCCGAAATGTGGAATGCTCCAGAGCCGTAAGGATTTTCTTCTTTTTAAGTTGACGTTAAACAGTTTGAAGTCAATAGCTGCCAAAACCTTCAAATAGTCAGGAATTCCAGTAAAACTGGATACATTTTATTAATTTCCGGTGTTAAAAACCGTATTACTTATCACTAGATCATTGGAGATTTATTGCACGTGACGGTGCCGGTCTGTTGTATTGCAAGGATGCGTCAGTTTGTTGGAAATCAGGTGTCCCTGAGCTGTTACACAGAAGTTTTGCTCATCACGAGCTGCAAAGCCAGTGTGGGGGCAGTCGCAGGAGGCTATTTCTCTCTTAGTAGATTATTATTAAATGTAAAGTCTCCAGGTAGTGATTGTTACTTACCTTGCATTGAACGTCGAGGTCTCAGTCTGTGTACTTTAATACCTTAGTTGGTGAGAGGAGGTTCATCGCCCTGACTTCTCTGGATTGTCTTCTCTAAAGACATGATTAAAACTTGCTTTACTTTCAGATGTTTCCATTTCCCTCCCTCAAGCATAACGGGGGTAGGAGATCGTATGTTCTAACTTGGACATGTCTGGCAGGTGCCCGAAGCTAGGACAGTTAGTCCTTGACTTAACCACGTCATCATTTCAAGAGTAGTGGAGACACCCACGTTTCTCATGTACTGAGGGTTGGAAACGGCGTATTTTACGTTCAGGCTCTCGTTTAAACTCAAGGCACCAAAAATGTGAATGGCTTGACACTGCTCCTTGCCCCTTGCCTTACGAACTGGAGTCACAGAATCTTTTTGGTTGGAAGAGACCTTGAAGGTCATGTAGTCCAACCGTTCCCCCAGCGCTGCCAGGGCACCACTACCCCATGTCCCTCAGCACCACATCTCCATGGCTTGGAAACCCCTCCAGGGATGAGGGGCACTCCAGCCCTGCCCTGGGCAGCCTGGGACACCACAAGACAACCCTTGCCAGGAAGAAATTGTTCCTCAGCTCCAACCTAAACCTCCCCTGGTGCAACTTGAGGCTGTGTAATTTAAGTAGTTTCTAATCTTGCTAGGAGCTAGACATTTCCCGTTAAATTTTAGTGCCGTAGTCTAACTCAGTAATCTTCAGAAAGATAAGTGTTCAGGAGAAAAGCCTCTGCGGGCTCTGAGAGCAATGAAACCTGATAATCGGTTCTACCTGACATCATATCCAGAGAAATGCGCCCGCAGCAATATTCTGTTTTTCTGTGCTCGGGAAGGCTCTCTTGGGCCAGAAACTGCAAGCTATTTCCCTGAAGGTCTTTAAATCTGTTTAGCCTGTTTTATTTGGGATCTCTCCACCAATTTTACAGTAGCTGATGCTGATTTTGTAAAAGATGGCAAAAGACAGGGATGCCAGCGGAGTACGTTGGTGGCATCGTCAGTACTGCTTGGGTCTGGAACGGATTGGTTGGTTTGTTTTCGCTGCGAGCGGTTTGGCTCACCTTTAAACAGTTGAGTACAGCGGAGGATGCTTTAAAGTCTCGTTAACGGCTGCTACTGAACAATTCTTGGCTAATCCCTCCGAAGCTGGTCACAGATGTAATCCGTTCTTGGTTAAAGGGCCCAGGTGCTCTTGGGCGGGTATCACAAACCCACACGATGATTTTTGCCCCTCTCTCCCTCTCCCTCTTCCCGCTCAGGTAAAAGACAGGCAGAGGGAGCAACAGGTAAACAAAAGAGGGGCTTGCACGGAATTGGAAGTTAAGAGTGTAATTTTAACAGATAACAAAAGATATTAAGGGAAAAAGGAATATACAGAAAGGTTTCGGGAAGGGGTATATATATATATATATTATAGAATCATAGAATAATTAAGGCTGGAAAAGACCTCTTAGATCATGGAGTCCAGCCTATGACCTACCACCACCCCTCAGCTAAACCCTGCCACTAAATATATATACAAAACCCGACCTTGCATGGCGATGGATTTTCCCCACAACACGTGGATGCAGGCCCTGCCACCCCTGGGATGAGCAGCGACCACATGACGCACAAGCAGGAAGGGAAAAAGGACCGAACAAGCTTCCTGACCCCTTTATATAGGGGAAGGCAGGAAAAGGAAGGGAATACGTGACCCTCTGACCCCGCAGGGTCCTAGTCTCACTACCCGTTCCCCTTTTAACCCTCAAACCACAACAAGGCGGAACAAAAAACCCAGCAAGGGCAGGAGGCAGCTGATAACTTAAAATAAATTCTGTCGTATTTACCTCTCTCTCTGGCCTTCCCATTTCTCCTGTAGATGCTGCTCTGCTTCCACTGCTGGTTCTGTTCTGAGCTGCCATATTAAAACAGCCCAGAGCAGCGCAGGACAAAGGAGGTGCAAGCTGTTCTCGAGGGGAGTAATCCACATTTTTAAAAAAAAAAGCCTTCCAGAAGAGCCAAAACTAATCCAGAGTTACAACTTCTAGGTCGTGCTGCAGTACCGTCTTTGCCATCGTAACCGGACTGAGGTGTAGAGCAACAGTCAGGCTTTATACCCTGAGTGGAGTTCTCTTGTGACAAGAGGGAATAGCAAAACGTGATGGAATTCGCTCGTCTTCCTGCTTTGATGTCCTGCAAAGCAGATAAATGTATGTAGAAAGAGAACCTCGGGTAGGAGAAGGTCATTCAGTTAAAGCGGCATTTCAGTGGAGGCCGCGAGAGAATCGCTGTTCAACAGTCACTGTTTAGACCGTCCGGCTGCAGAGTTGTGCTCGTTGCGCAGGATGTCAGAGTCTAGATAGACCAACACCTTCTCTACCAGGTGCTCTCCTCACCTCTAAAAGACGTACCAGCTAGTCTGCGTGGCCTGCCTGTGTCAGAAAACGTTGGTTTTTTGCTGTAAAGCGATTCGCTGGTGTAAAATTCTGCTTGCTCAAAGCCGTGTTTTGCTTTTCCAGGGATAGCCACAGAGGACCCCAACGCGGTGGTGGTAGGACTGGCTCCCGAGCACTTTCAATATGAGATGATGAACAGGGCGTTTCGGTAAGTCCGCCCCTCTTGGTGGATTTTTGAGCGGTGGTTGCCTGGTGCTGGGCTCTGCACCTCTACACGTGCGAGGAAACCCTTCTCGTGTGGGCAGAAGGTGGTAGCAGTATCACCGTTAGCGTGATTGTGGTGTCTTCCTCCGTTTCTGAGAGAGAGACACCAACCTTGGAGGGTTTAGGAGCTTAGCCATCAACCTCAGGAAGCCCAGCCCTGGTTTTCTTAGTTTTCGGTCTGTAAGTTCACCGTAGGAGTACAGTCACGGTTCTTATTGAGGTGGTAAAGTTGGCAATGCTTCAGGAGGAAGCGCGCAAACTGAGGGGAAGTATTTGTGAGATGCCTTCTTCGTTCAAACCTCAGCCTTTGGAGCCGAAATACTTTAGGGAGGGAGGTCCAGGATTTTGGGAAGATCATTTCTTAACTACCTAAAGCGGCATATCGAGGAATTTCTTCTGAAGCATCCTGTCATCGAATCATAGAATAATTAAGGCTGGAAAAGACCTCTGAGATCATCGAGTCCAGCCTAGGACCTACCACCACCACTCAGCTAAACCCTGCCACTAAGTGTGGCATCCAGTCTGGCCTTAAACACCTCCAGGGACGGGGACTCCACCACCTCCCTGGGCAGCCCAGCCCAGGGTTTTATCCTCCTTTCTGTGAGGAAGAGCTTCCCAATATCCAACCTAAACCTCCCCTGGGGCAGCTTCAGGCTGTGCCCTCTCGTCCTGGCACAAATTGCCTGAGAGAAGAGCCCATCCCCCTCCTGTCTACACCTTCCCNGTAGACTCGATCCCCTCATCTGGGTCGTCAATAAAGATGTTGAATAGAGCTGGGCCCAGGACTGATGCCTGGGGACAAGTGGGGTGGCCAGCACAATGCACTGGGCTAGATGAACTCTGGACCTGATCTGTTCTGTCCGCTTTTGAAAGCTCTTCGTTTGTGTGTCAAATAAGGGGTAAATCAGGTAAAATTTATCTGTGATTATACACGAGTGAGGAAGCAGTGGCGTGCCCAGAACCTTGTAGCCGTTGCGTCCTTCTCCCTAGTTCTAGCTCAGCACCGCGCGCTTGATTTTAACTTGGAGAAGACCTTTAGCTTCCAAGACTTGAACACGAGCCTGTTGCTGAGCTTAGCCCCGCTCATGTGCCGTTTGTCTGTTGTGAAATGAGCAGGAGAAGGTCCTCTGAGCGTGGCCCTTACCCTGCGCCCCAGCAGAACCTCTCTCTCGTCTCACTGGGAGCTCTCTGAACCTGCGGTCCTTCAGCAGCGTTTTGGGCTGAGCTGCTCAGCCTGGAGGAGGAGCACCCAGCTACGGGAGTGCTAACTCCCGTGGGCGGCTGGTGGCCAGCTGCAGCGCTGTCTCAGAGCTAGAGGACGTCTCCTAACGTCCCGGAGAACTCCCTGCTGTGCCACGGTACGTGTGGTGAGTCCTTTCCCGCTCTTTGCTCGTGGCGTGGTGGCTAGCGCGCGCGTTGTTTTCACATTGGAATGTGGAAAAAGCTGGTCTCGAGCACCTTAATGCGTCTTTATAACCGCTGAATCTGAAGGGGGAGTGTGAATTACTGCTCGCCAGTATCTTCTGGAGGCTCCTTGGAGTAGGAGGCCAGCGCTGGCTTTATCTGCCTGCCAGTTCTATGTCACAAGAGCCTGTACTGACCCAAACAGACTCTGATTCATTAGGGTGCGTTGCCAGGGGCATTGATTTTGGAGTTCTACAGCGCGCTCGTGAGTGGACTCTTAATTTCACGACTGCGTGAACTTAACCCGTCCTGTATCCCAGTGCTTACATCATTTTATTTATCGATATTTCTGCCAATAAGATATTAGCCGTTGAATAATAGTCATTAGCTGCCTTGGACTGGAGAATTGAGACGCTAAAACGTGAAGCCAGTCATCCAGTTCAGAGTCCCCTGAGGGCTCCGGGCTGGTACAGGCAAGGAAAACCTGTAGAACTGGCCCTGTGGAGCTGGGTGAGGTTGTCCCAGGCTGGATTTGGGGCTTTTTGCATTGCACACAGAATTGGAGGCTAGGTGTGGCGATGGAATGAAGGCACCAAAGGCCAAAGCCGGCCCCCTGCAGTGGGCGCAGCATGGTGTTGCTGCCCAGGAGAGGTGTGTTCGGGGGGTAGCATGGAGAGCCTGCTGCCTCCTCTATCTGGGGCTGTCTGGGTCGTGCAGCCAAGTGTTGAGCAAGGCTGGTTCCTTCAGCTCACCTTGCCTTGTGCAGACGCATTCCCAGCTGCTCGGTGACTTGTCTGCCGGGAGGAAGGTTTCTTCTCTGCCAATCTGTCCTGGGTTTGCCCGGTGTTTTGCTGGGGTGGGCATCACTGGCGTGTTCTGGGCTTTTCCCCCGTTCCACCGTTGATGACAAACCGTTTTGCTGGTGTCAGTTTCGTGAGGTCTAGCGCAAATACCCGACTCCTGGCCACACCGTCTTCTTCTCCAGCCCTAAGCCGTGTCTGCATTCCGCGTCCTCCACTGCTCAGACAATGAGGTCACCTGGGATTTGCGTTGCTCGCAGCAAAACTTTCAGGTGAATCTGGTTAAACGCAGATCTCCGCAGCGCTGGTGCCTGCACCTGGGCTCCTGAGGGACAGAGGAGGCGCTTGGTAGGCATCACTCATTCTTCCCCGGGTAGTGCTTAAAATAGGGCAGTTGAACTGTGCCCTACAAGTGCTTTTTCCTCTCCACTGAGTGTGAAGAGCCCGGGCTGACTAATTACCTGGTAGGCAACCGCTCGGTTCGTACCCAGCGTTAGGTTAGGTAAATCTAACCCGATAACGAGTCCCGAAACGAGGCGCGCAGGTTAAGGCCGCTCTCCAGGCGCCGTCTGAAACGAGACTAAATTTCTCTTTTTGCGTACGTGGGATTTTGATGCCACATGTACGAGAACTCCCCCAGGTGAGATCTTCCCTGCAAACCGCTGAACTTCAGCGGTGGTGGGGCTGCCGTCAAATTAAATTTTCCTGTATCCTAGAGGCATCCTCCCGCCGTGAACCTGTCTGGCTGCGCGCAGAGACGCGCGCCAGCTCTCTCCTCCTCGTTGAGCTGGCTTTGGTACGCATCGCCGGTTCAGGAGGAGCGTTCTGTGATAATTAAGTGGAATGAAATATTATCATTTACGTACTGCTCGGGGTGTCCAGGCTGCTCTGCAAGCGTGCGGGACGGAGCAGACGTCCTCCGAAGAGTGAACCTTTAAGCAGAGCCGCAGCAGAGCTCCAGAAAGGCAGTGAAGGGATAAAACGCGGGTTTGTTTTCTTAAAACCTTTCTTTTTTTGGTGTGTATCGGGCAGCGCTAAGGGCCCTGAAGATAACAGCCAGAGTTTCTCCTCTGTCCCCGAGATGCGCCTGTCAGGTTCCTGCCTGTTGTGGTAACGACTGGAGTTGCTCCAGCACCTGAAGAAGGCGCTGTGAAACGGAACGGGAAGCGTTTGGCTCTTTATAGACGCCGTCTGGAAGGCTTTCGTCGCACCGAAACGGAAGCTGGGGAGGGGCAGGACGGCAAGGATGTTGCTGTGCTTGGTCGTACCCGGGGGATTCCTCTGCTGCGGGACAGGCAGCTGCTGTGCCTGCTGGAAGGGAAGGCTACCGGGCAGGTCACGGGAGCGGAAGAACCGAAGATTAGGTCAGGATTCTGTGAAGGCCAAGCTTCCTTGTGAAAAGCAAGCTCGCAGAAAGCAAGCCCTTGTGTTAAGCAAGCCCCTTAAAACGTGTAAACGCCCGTTTATTACTCGGGGCTGCCACGGGTCCGCTGCTCCGGCACGGCTGTGTGCTAACGAGAGGCGCTTCTTGCCACGAGGGTTTTACGAGGCGTTGGAGACGTGAGGTGGATTGACAGGAGTGACAGGGGAGCGAGGCTAAGGAGATGCTGACTCAGATCAGTGTAGCAACGGCGGTTTCTTAATTAGTTCCCCTCC
>WEIS01031004.1:0-17204 GCA_013389965.1 Todus mexicanus | reverse complement strand
AGCTTTTGCTGAGTTTCACGAAGTGGTACAAATAGCTCATATTGTTATGCATATTTTGTAACTAATAAATAGAACATGTAGTTATGCTATGTATAACGATTTACCTATGACCCTAGTGTAAAATGCTGTGTAGAGGAGAATGGGTATGTGATGATAGTGGAAGCCTTGGAAGCACACAGGAGACACCAGAGGCCACTTGGTAATAAGTGGCAATCGTCATTAATTACTTGTCATAACTGCCCTTCAGAGCTGGGCAAAACCACTTTTAGAGGTGACAGAGTAAAGAAGAGGTATTTAAGACATGGTAATTACACCAAATACTGTAAATTTGGATGTAACATTGACTTGAAGGCCAATGGAGAAAGAGCCAGGTGCAGACTGTGTTAGCAAACACGTAAAAATGACATCAAGTGGGTCATAAAGTGAGGCAGAAGATTTCACTGTCATCACACTCCTCCCAGTGAGGGGCTTGTGAAGCTGATGACTTGCTGTAAGACCCAGAGATACAGTACAGGGTTGGTCATAACATCACAAAAGGGGTAGATACTTGAAAGTTCGTGTATGTAGTATTTTAACTGTATTTAATTTGAACTATAAGTGTCATGCATTTATAGCTTTCACACTTGGTTGCATCAAATATATTTTGTTTGATGGAATGTATCTTACCAAGAAATTTGTGTCATACAGTACAATTCTAAACTCTCATTATTTAACACTGACTAATTTTCAGTTTCAGAGGAGTGATAAAAATGTCCTGTAAGTGCCAGGGCCACTCCCAACCCCTGCAAAACCCCTCACAGGTTCCTGTTGATAACTACTTATTCATAGGTTATTCATTAGCCAGTTTGTTAGTCCACTAAATGCATACTTCATCAATATTGTGTCATGCTGATTTTGTAATCAAGACATGATGTGAGGCACAGTCAAATGACTTACAAAAAATGAAAGTATGTTGCACCCAAGCAGTTCCTTTTAGCAATCAAATCTGTAATCTTAAGGAATGAAATCAAGTTTGCTTGACACGACCTATTTTCTGTAAATTATAAGCAGCTCTTTATTATGTTTTCTTTCAAGCATAAAATCTGTTATTTGGTTCTGTGACAAAATATCCATTTGTTTCGTTTTCTGAATTGATCCGCAATTCCGAGGTTTCTTAAGAATGCACACCAGCTAATCAGACATCTCTTCAATCATGTCTTCTGAAATTCTATCCAGACCTGGTGAATTCACAATCATCTATCACAGCAGATGTATTTAAACTTCTGGGTTACTAATGGAAAATACTTTGTCTCCCTCCTGTGAAATAAACCCTTTATTGTGATTCTTTCAAAATGCAGGAGATAAATGTTCAGGGACAGTCAACAATTAGCAATGTGGTATATTCATATTGCTTAAATATTTTTTCATATCCTTAAAAAAATTACTCTGTTATTGGGAGCACGGGCATCATGGATCTTTTCCCAATGTTGGTAGTTTCCCTCAGCTTCTTTTTTTACAATAATTTTAGCAGACAATCTTTAGTAGCTATTTATTCTTTCATCAGCTGTATATTATTTCTAACTTTTACTTTACCAGTGAGGCACAGGGGTCTCACCTTGACTGTGGGATCACATAATTTTGATCCTCTAGTAAATTTCCATGAGTTAATTATAATTCATGGAAAACACTCATTTGTTTGCTAGACTCTCTATATAATCATAACAACTTGGCTTGATTCAGCCCAGGTGATTAATTCATCTTTCTTTGCTATAATGAGGCCAAAATAGAGAAACAGCATAGTGGCAGCAGAATCTTTCATGTAAGAAAACAGACATCTATAATGTTTAAGAGAGCTAAAGGATGATTTTTTTAAGGGTTGCATGAGACTTGTAATATATCTCTAAAGACTGCATCATTGCTGACAATAACCTATTTTTCTTTTATGCTGTTCTTCAATCTTTGGGACTGTGCTAGTTAGCACCATGGTGTTTCTCCAGTATACCCTGTTACCTCTTTTGCTTATTTTGTTCTCCTGAGGTGGGTAATAACCACTGATTTTAATGTTCTGATCATGCAAATCAAATCATCAGCTTTTAGGAATACCAGTTATATCAAATTTCTTCTAATCAATGAGAATTTCCAATTCCTCTTGCTTCTTTCATTCAAGCAATTGAAAAATTCTTTCCACATCTGTTGACCTTGATTGCAACTTCCTTAGTTTGTGTTTATACCACATTTGCATTCTTACTAAGTTTCTTTTTTTATTTTTGTGTTAATAGCCTCGTAGTTGCTCCAGCTAATCTCCATTTCAGAAGATTATCACTTTTTTTTTTTTTTTTTTCTGTGAGAAGTAAGCTGTGGTATTTATAAATCCAACCATCTCCTAGGATAAATGTTTGACAAACTGAAACCTTCCCTTTCATACCAACCACGCAAACAGTGGTCCCCTCTGGTATCTTCTGCCTTTTCAATGCTAATAGAATGACACTAAGAAGATTATGTGGGCTTTTGTCTGCTGCCTCCCTTCAAGATAACCAAAGCTTCCTAAAGTGCGTAGCTTCACATGAATGTTGTGTAACTAATTTCAATGTGCATCATCCCTTACAAATATCTTGTATGTATCTAGTGAATTCTCCGTCTTCTCTTTTCAACACAGAGACATCAGTGATGACTGCTTACCCTCCTAGGGTGTCTGAAATCTTTTGTAGTGCTCACTGCACGTAAAAGGAATGAGTCAAAATATTCAATAGGCCTTTGTTCTGTTCTTCCAGAAACAAGGAACAAGTTGCTGATCATCTGATGATCTGACGCTTGTAGAGGAAAGTGAATGTCCTTCTAAGTAAGGAAGCACATGATGGACAACATCAACAGGTATTTTATAAACAGGTAGTTTACAATGCAAACTACAATCATGACTTTGAAAGTGCTATTCTTCACTGATATATGCATTCATATAAAAAATGTGAAGTAGTTTGTGAAGAAATACAAGGTTTTAGCTAAGGAATTGCACTGTAGTGTGTGAGAGATTAAGGCATCAAAATTTTATCTGCTGGAGGCATAAAAACCCATAACTCATCTAGTATCTTAAATACCACTTATCTGATCTTTGGCTGATAAACATTTGTGGCATGGTACTAGCTAGAACCTAACAGGGTCAGACTGCAGACTTCCAGCAGACAGACCACACAGTTTAAAGGAAACCGTAGTCAAATGTAATATATCAGTGGACAGCCCTCTACATCTACCCTGCCTTATCCTAAGTTAGTTTGTAAAGCTTGATGTGGTAACAGAAGTCTGGAAGTATTAGCTCGTTAGGCATAGAAAGTAGTAAACAGCAAATGTGTAGTAATTTATAGGGCATGTTTTCAACTCTATTTGCCCATGCAATTCTCAAGTAAGTAATGTATAATACAGTGTCCCTATGCCAGAGTGCAGAAGGTACATTTGGCATCACAGTACCTGAAGCAGCTTTGTCGCCAGTGCGATCTGTGATTGTTCATTGTTCTGTGTCCCTAGTACCGAGCTCCTCTTTGGTCTCACCCTGAGAGGCACACCTGGCTCCGCAGTCATTGCACCTGCTTGCTGGCTAGTTCAGCTTGCTCTTCACTAGTGCTCACACACTCACTGGCACCACAGACACATCTATGCATAACATCAAGCCCCTTACCCAGAGAAAGGGTTAGAAAATCGTTTTTAATAAGACAGACTGTGATGATCAGGCACAGAGCATGGCTGGACAGGTGTACAAACCTTGTTTACCTGCAACTGGCCCCTTCAATACCATTATCCTTCTATTTTCCTGTGATTGCTTCTCCCTAAATTACCTAGATTCATCTCCTTCCCTGCCTTCTTTCCTTCTGTAAACATCCTAATATGTCTCGTGCAATCCCAAAATGGTCTTTCCCTGGCACCCCATAACGTGTTGCAAACCCCTGCTGTGAACCCCTCCATCTTAAAGGTGCTCTGGAGACTAATCTTGATGGGTGTCACCCTGGCCCATGGCTTAGGGTTTCCTGGGACGCCCTGGCAGGGTCTTGGTCAGGGTGTCCTCCAAGTCCATAATTCAGGTACCCCTGCCAGCCACTGTCTCCCTGCACTCCTCTCTGCATGTGCAGATAAGCTTTTTGCCACATAACTTAACAGAAACATGTGAGCTATGTGACAGAAAAAAAAAAAAGCATTATGTCCTTCCAGTCAAACTAAATATTAACATTTTAAATAAGACTGCTCTGTCAAAGGGTCTTTCTGTTCAGTTCACATGGCAATTGTCTCCAAGTAATTGGTTCCCGGAATAGTCTTCAAAAGGGAGACGGGGCATGAAAATCACATCAAAGGGGTAATCATACTCATTACGTGTGTTAAAGGACACCTGGACCATTCTTATGAATCCTTTATGAGGTACAAAGAAATAATCTCAGCAGGAACATCCCAATATCTTTTTCAATAGAAGCACTTTAAAAAGTCTTTTGACTAATACAATTTTCCTGAATAAATAGGTGAAAAACTGTGGTGTCCATAACAAAAGACCTACTATTCAAAACTCTATTTATTGATTACTTTATGCCAACCATCTTATGTCAGAAGTGAGCTTCTGCAGTTTACAAAGCATGAGATATTACTCATCTCATACTGGGACAGCTCTGTACTTTGGTGTCCTCCGGCAGTATTCTTCCAAGTGTCTCCCCAACTTCACTTTGTTTTTCCTTTTCAATGACAATTCCCTCTCCAAACAGGGCAGATGATGACATTTATGTCTGATTAGATATGTTGAAATATTCTCTTTTTTTTTTTTTTAAATAACTTCTGAAATGATTGGCCTGAAGTAATTTTCCAAGTTATTGACTAAGCAGGACTTAAAAAGTCCTAGCTAGAAATTATCATGTGTGTTGTGCTTCTGCTTTGCTGCTGGTAGGAGCAGCCTCCCCCTCCCCTGCAGTATATGTGACATGAATCCCTATGGCACTATTCCATCTTGTGTCAGCAGAGCTTTCAATAACAACAGTTTGGGTTTCTTGACATGCTTCATAGGCCTCTGAGAAATCTTCTAATGTGAAAAAAACCCACAAGAGTGGTCTGGATATAACCTAAAATTAGTTTATGTAAAAACTTGTATAAAATTCTGAGAGTTTCTTTGTCTCTTTTTGTCTAGATACACATATACACACATATATCAGCAGTTTGAGTAAGCAGCAAACCATTAAGCTACACCAGACCCTTGCCATTTTCTTACAGCTACCAATCCCTTTTCCCATACTCATTTCTGAAACAAACCCTGTGATCAAAATCTAGCCTCTTTTTTTTTATGGCACTACACTCAGTGATGTGAGCCAGAATGGCAAACATCTAGCAGCATAACTGACAGCCTAGCGCCTAGCATTCAAAAAGATGTTTCACCTTCAGCAGAGTTCACAGGGATATCCAGCGCCCTGCTGCAAGGCTGTGGGACTTGCAAGAAGCAAGCAGAAAAGGGAGTTGAGATGACATTTGCAACTGTAGCTGACTGAGCAAATTTTGACTGTGTCCCAGTTTCAGAATCTGGTGAAAATACTGTTGTTCTTTTTGCCATTTGGTCACTCAAATCTTGCTTTAAAGGATCAACTACTGGTTAAAATCAGAAAAGAATTTTTCTTGTCTGTGTCTGGCCAGAAAAGCAATCTTTTCTTTCTTTCGTGTGAAAATTTTGCTGGTATTCTGAGGTGCCTCTGAATATAAACTGGTCTAAGTATCACATTCACATCACATAAACTACAATACATTGCTTTTTGTTTGCTTTACCTTTCCCTTTCCTTCGCGTTACTCAGTATTTAGAGGTAAGATAGTGGTACTTTCTTTAACAAGCTAGTTTCTTCAGCTGCTATTTGACGAACGTATTAACAGGGAATATAAATAGTATGAATCATTTCAGTAGTATACTGAAGAACCATTTCTACCACTTTTTGTATGTACCACCAGGGCATATAGGAATATAAAGAAAGATCAAAGAAAACACAAGATGACAGATGAGGTCTGCCCACCAGTTTCCAAATCTGGTTCTACAGTATTAGCAATCAATATAAGCCTAAATGGGTATGAAGTGCAGCCTGTTGACCATGATGATTCAACATTTCAGTTCAGTTCACTTCAATATCACACTGAAATGATGCATATAAAAGAATTATTTTAATGTGCAGTTTTTCAAGATCACTAACAAAAGAATGAGGAAGAAAAAAAGAAATAGAACACCATTTATATATACTTCTGCCATGGTTTGGACCCACTCAGCTGGCAACAAGGCAATCACGCAGCCACTCCTGTCCCCCTTCAGTGGGATGGGGAGATGGAAACGCAACAGAAGGCTTGAGAGTCTGGGCAAAGGACAGGGAGGGCTCAGGGGCAGACCTGATTCAGAGAAAAAAAATCAATTTAATTGAAACAGCAAACCCACCATCAATTCATCAATTGAATCAGAGTAGGACAGTGATAAATACAATACATTCTTAGAAACATCTTCTCCCCATCCCTCCTTTCTTCCCAGGTCCAGCTCTGCTACCTCCTGCCCCACAGTGGTGCAGGGGGCAGGGAGTGGGGGTTGTGGTCAGTCCCACTCTTCTCCTTGTTGTTCCTGCCAGTCCCTCCTCCTCAGAGACAAAATGCCTCACAGTCCTCCCCTGTGGCAACTGTGGCACCCCTCCCATGGTAGACAGTCCTCCAGCTAGCATGGGTCACTTGCACGGGTGGTGGTCCTCCCTGAGACACATGACTCCAGACCAAGGCTTCCTCAGAGTCATAAACTTTTTTGAGATCAGTCCCCTGCTCCAGTGTGGAGTCTTCCACTGGCTGCAGATGGGATTCTTCTTCACCATTGGCTGGAAGGGCTCAGCCTGCCATCTCACAATGGGATGAAAGGGAACGGCTGCTCTGCTGTGCCTCCCCAGCTCCTTCCTTACTGACCTCAGCATCTGCATGGTTTTCTGCCTCATGTCCCATGCCTCTCCAACACAAAAGAATTCCCCAAAGGAGCTTGCCCAACAGGTTTTCCCATCTTAAATATGTTACCACAGAGATGCAGATTGGCTCAGTCTTGTCCAGAGCTGCAGGAGATTATCAAACCTTCTTACAGAAGCGATGCCAGTAGCCCCCTCCTCCACTACCAAAACCCTGCCAGGCACACACCCAACACAACCTCACAGAATCACAGAAAGTTAGGGGTTGGAAGAGACCTCTGAAGATAATCTAGTCCAACCCCTCTGCCAGAGCAGGACCACCTTGAGTAGATCACTCAGGAACACATCCAGGCGGGTTTTGAAAGTCTACAGAAATGGGGACTCCACCAGCTCCCTGGGCAGTCTGTTCCAGTGCTCTATCATCTGAAACGTAAAGAAGTATTTCCTTACGTTCAGCTTGAACCTCCTGATTTCCAGTTTGTGACCATTGTTCCTTGTCTTGGCGCTGGATGCAACTGAGAAGAGCCTGGCCCCATCTTCCTGACACTCACCCTTTAGATATTTATAGGCATTTATGACATACCCCCTCAACCTCCTCTTCTCCAAGCTAAACAGATCCATTTCTCTCAGCCTTTCCTCATAGGGTAGATGCTCCACTCTCAATCATCTTAGTGGCTCTGCCACTGGTGGCACTTAGTGGCCCTGTCAGGCTACTGCATTGGACCTCTGACCAGCAAAATTTCTTTCTGATGCGTATTTCTGAAAAGGTCCCACTCCTGACCACACACATAGTTCTTACACTATAAATAATTTTTTAAAATAAATTAATTTAAAATATTATGAAACACGAGATTCAGTTCTAGCATTGTCCCTGGGCTTAACTGCTTTTAAATGGTTTTAATACAGTTCTGGGCCCCCCAATTTAAGAAGGATGCAAAGGTCCTTGAATGCATCCAGAGAAGAGCAACAAAGCTGGTGCAATGGCTGGAAGGAATTTCTTTTAAGGAGTGACTGAGAACCTTGAGTTTATCTAGTTTGGAAAAAATGAGGGTGTGGGACGACCTCATTACTCTCCCCAAATTTCTGAGGACGGGAAGCGGAGAGGGAGGTGCTGGTCTCTTCTACCTGGCATTCGGTGATAGGATGAGTGAGAATGGTTCAAAACTGTGCCAGGGGAGGTTTAGACTGGACCTTAGGAAGTATTTCTTTACAGAGAGGATAGTCAAGCACTGGAACAGACTTCCTGGAGAGGTGGTTGATGCCCCAAGATAGTCAGTGTTTAGAGGCATGCTTTAACTTGGTCAGCCCTGAATTGGTCAGGCAGTTGGAACAGATGATCATTGTAGGTCCCTTCCAACTAAAATTTAATTCTATTCTATTCATTTATTCTATTCTATTCTACAGTTGTATATGGTGATTTTCACCCAAAAAATGTTGTTTGTTTCATGTTCAGAATGAAATGATGTTTCCATTCATTTTACTTTCTTGTTTCATTCTCATTTGATACAGAGCTAGCAAATATGTCAATGCAAATTCAGGAAACATGACACACAGTGCAGTCATCCTGAAATTATGCAAGCATGGATCAGTCTAGACACATGACTGAGGTACAAACCCACTATGGCTAAAGGAGACATTTAAAAATAGTTCTCTAAATCAATACTGGCAAATCTTTTAAAATATTTTTCATGTTTTCTAAGTTCAGGCTCTTTGTTGGATATAATAATATAAATTTTCTATTAGATTTTGACATTATTTTAAAAAGCAAATAAAAGGTCACAGTTTTCTGAAATAAAAATAAGCAAAATAATAATGCATTCCTTATTCAATTGTTATATATAGAAAGTCATTCACGATGAGAAGATTAACTCTATTAGCGTTTAAAAAATTGTAGCAGTTGGGATTACTAGGAAATCTAGAGCTGTTTAAACTTAGGTTCAGCAACAGAAAGATAACTTTTCCACTACCACTCCAGAATCCTGTTAAATAATCAGGATGTCTGGGACGTTTCTAGATTCTTTATCCATTCCTATGAGGTAATCAATGGCATTGCACTTTTAAATAAATGTAAGAAATTGCAGATAATCATAAATGGAGACTAATATGAAACATTTTCCATTCTAGCTACATTGATATTCACCAGCAAAAAAGGAATATCATACTGTTTAATTAACCTGAAAAACCCTGGACAAAATATAAGATTGCTCTGAAAAATCACTGTGGTAAAGAAGAGCAACTGGGCGTTAAACCTAGTTACATTCATATCTGGTAGAAGACAAATGAATAGATTGAAGTCAGAGAGCAATGCAGAGGAACCAGAAATAATGGAGATTATATTTCCCCTTTATGTAGCCTGCATTACATTAAAAAAGGCTCAGATCTCAAAGAACAAATTTGAATTATGAATTTTATGCAGCAGTGGCTGCATATTTTCTTACGCATATCTTCTTCAGCAGTATTTTCTTATGATACACTGTGTATTAAGTTTCAAGAACCTGCAGACCACTTGCAATATCTGTGTGACTGTACAGCGTTTGCGTAGCAAGGTTTCGGTAGCTGGAGGGCTACAGAAGTGGCTTCTGTGAGAAACTACTAGAAGCTTCCTGTGTCCAACAGAGCAAATGCCACCCGACTCCAAGACAGACCTTCTGCTGGACAAGGCTGAGCCCATCAGTGACAGTGGTAGCATCTTTATGATAGCTTACTTAAGAAGGGGGGTGTGGGTGGGTGAGTGGGTGTGTGGCGGTGGGTGTGTGTGACCCTGTGGGAAGCCTGTGCTGTAGCAGGCTCCTGGCAGAACCTCTGACCCCATGGAAGGGACCCACGCTGGAGCAGTTCAGGAACTGAAGCCCATGGAAAGTACTCATATTGGAGAAGTTTGTGGACAACTGTAACCTCCATTCCCCATCCCACTGCAATGCTGGTGGGGAGGAGGTAGAGAACTTGGGAATGAAATTGAATAAGAAGCGAGAGGTGGGGGTAAGGTGTTTTTAAGATTTAGTTTTATTTCTTATTTTCCTGCTCAGATTTCATTGGTAATAGATTACATTAATTCTTCCCTAGGTTGAGCCTGTTTTGCCCATGATAGTAATTGCTGAGTGATCCTCCCTGTCACCCATGAGCCTGTTGTTGTATTTTCTCTCCCCTGTCCAGATGAGGAGGGCAGTGATAGAGCAGCTTGGTAGTCACCTGGCATCCAGCCAGGATCAATCCACCACAGTGACTTTTAAACAACGTATTAAAAGCCATGGGAACAAGATTACTGTAAAGAATTACAGTTTATTTGAATGACAGCTTTCTTGATGCCACCAGCTTTCGCTAGCACTGCAGTTGTGGCCATGCACAATATGATTACTTTGTAATCACTGGCAGCAGAGATTTTGGATGTTTCCTGAGGAAGCTGCATTATCCTCACATAATAACATTAATTTAAAATTCTCCCAGTGTTGGTAACAGCGGCATCTGCAGAGAGCAGTTTAGTTTTGAATGCCTCATACTCTCGTCACAGCAGAGATCAACAATGAGTCAAGGATGTCTGTCAGGTTTGTCTTACAACTTCAAATGAGGCTGAACTTCTGGAAAATAGTGATTTAATGAGTTTTCTGTTGTCAGAGTAAAGACGAGGTCATTGTAATATCTTTTCTGAATCTGAAGTCCATTTCTTTTCTGAATCTGAAATACAATTCAAGTAACTGTAAAATTCCTGGTTTCACGTTAGTTTTTAGTTGTTAAAAAGAAACAGAAGAGTCAATTCAATAGCCCAAAAATGACAATGTGTTTGCAGATAGTAATTCAAGTGTCACCAGCTCGCAGCACTCACAGTGACCATTAACTCAGGGTCAGTCTTGTGAGTGATCATTGCTCCCCGTGTGTAACACCCTTTGTTTAACTCTGAATGCAATATTGCTTGGTTAAGAAACATATGAAGTGAGAAACAGAGTACTGAATTCAGCCTGTAAATTTGCATGGTATTTCACAAAATTGAAATCAGACATGTTTCTTGCTTCCCAGACCCTACAGTTTGGGGCCTGCTTCATTGAAACCACTTTCTAAAATTGGAGTTAGAATTTCTCACATGGCTATGCTGGAAGAATTTGATGCAAAAGACAGAGAGACTTTTTTTAATACCTTTTTATTCGACATGCAAGAGGTGTAACAGTCAAACAAAGGACAAGAGATAGTGAACTGCAGACTTAGATACTCAGGAATATGAAAATGCTGTCAAAGATCTGGTACTATACAAAAGAGAATAAACTGCCCAGGGGGATTGTGGAGTCTCCTTCTCTGGAGACATTTAAAACTCATCTGGATGAGTTCCTGTGTGACTTGGTCTAGGTGATCCTGCTCCAGCATGGGGATTGGACTAGATGATCTCTCAAGGTCCCTCTCTCAAGGACAAGAGAGAGGGCATGGCCTGAAGCTCTGCCAGGGGATGTTTAGGTTGGATGTTAGAAAGCACTTCCTCACAGAAAGGATAAAACATTGGAATGGACTGGCCAGAAAGGTGGTGGAGTCACCATCCCTGGAGGCATTTAAGAAAAGACTGGATGCTGCACTTAGTGACATGTTTTAGCTGATGTCACGGGGTTGGGTCATAGGCTGAACTCGATGATCTCAGAGGTCTTTTCCAGACTCAATAATTCTGTAATTCTGTGGTCGGTTGATGGCATGATGTGTTTTAACTTAAGCTCAGTTGATACCATGTGCTAGTAGTCTGACAAACTGAGTCTGCTGGTTTGTACAGCATGATATAGCCATTTCTGTTGGCTGAGGCTGGAGAGCTATACTTCAGCTGGGAGCCAGTGAGAAGGAGAAGAAATATATATATAATATAACACAACTGGGTTACAAGACGGGAGGAATAAACCAGGAATTGTGACAAAAGTGTTGTGCTCCTCCTGGCAAAAAGAAGAAACTCCCCTATGGGAACAGCATCCTGAGGGAAGATCTCATGATGCTGACATCTTGTAAGCCCCTCCTGCATTCTCCCTGAGGGAAAGATAGGTCCCTAGAGATCCACAGGAACATTTGAAAGGTGACCATAACACAGAAGAAAAGGGTAGATACTACAAAGGGTTTAGCTGCATTATAAAAGAGACTTTTCTCTAGGAGGTAACTTGGACTGTTTGACTGTTAGAACATTAATTGGGCTGAACGTCAATTCTTGATCCTCTGTATGGTGAGTTCTCTTCTGCCCATGGACAAGATTTTGAGTGCAACACAGGCAGAGCTACGAAGTCTGTGATCTTAGGAGATCCACAGGTAACATAATGTTTCAAAGCCAAGTTACTCCTTGCAAACCCTAGCTTTGGAAGTGTCAGGTTCTGGGTGATGAGCAATTGCATTGTGCATGACTTGCTTAATGTATTCTTTTTTTCTTTTCTTCTCTCCTTGTGTTGTTCTATTAACCTGCCCTTACCTCAGCCCACGAGGTTTTATCTTTTCCTTCTGATTCTCCACCCCATCCCATGGTGGGAGAGTAGCGGGTGAGCAGCCACGTGGTGCTTTGCGGCTGGCTGGGCCCAAACCACGACACCTCTGTGGTAAAACAACACTGGAAACTTGCTTTTATGTGAAGTACACGTTTCAAGAAGTCAGGAAGGATGGGTGGAACTGTAGTATTTAAGTGACAGCTTTGACTCACAAGTCTGTTATGGAACAGACCTTACAGACAGCAGCATGCCGATGACTAGTCCTTATGCTCTAGTAAAAATCTGTGCTTAGAAAGAATATAAAAATAGACCTTAAAAAGTGAAGTGTACTGGAAGATTTCACAAGCTTGCTCTTTTTAATACATTAAAATGCTTTCTCTTTTTAATTACATTTAACTTCACCTTACAGATCCTTGCATTAGACATATAAAATGCTGTATTTATAAAACATTCACATTTGCTGTATTTGCTCAAAATTATGCTACAAAATTTGAAATACTGAGGTATCTAGCATCAAGTTACAGAAGCTTAATCACAGTATTTACTCTTTGCTAGTCTGCTATGAAAATTTTTAATAACATGAAAAATGAGTAAAGTGGCAAAAATTTGGGAATTCCAGTGTTTAGACAAATTAAACACTGTAAGTGGTCTAGAAACATACGCAGTTCCATATGACCATCCACGAAACCCAAAACACAGACGCTTTATGATTGCTCTAAACTGTGTGTTTCCTTTTGGCAAAGGATGGAGTATGTTAGTATTTTCTTGGGAGTGTGTTTTTGAACATCTCCAACTGTGCAAACACACAGGCACATACACGCATGAGTGCTTACTTTTATACGAGCAGCATACTTGCTAGAATTGCAGAAATGAAAGCAGTTCAGTGACCTGAGAAAACAGCGCCCTTACACGCTTTGCAAGACAGAACACAAAACACTTGAGAAGACAGAAATCAGAAACAAATAATCTGAATGCAATTATCCACTTTAAGGTGTCTTAAGAGTCCAAATGTATTTGTGTAGATGTTCAAGGTCTGCAGAGTGAGTATTTTTTCCATTGCAACTAGGTTGTGGGTTTTTTTCCTAAAGCTATCCAAGATTGCTCACTCTTCTTTCCCCCTCTCTGCACAGCTTGATCTCCAAGGTTTGGTTTTTTTATTTACTTATGATGACTTTGGATTAGGAACCCCCTTGTTCAGGCACACACATGACTGAGTGTGGAAGAGCACGAAAGGCACACAGTGGTGTGCAGCCCTGGCTCAGGCAGCAGCAAGTGTGCAGCAATGGATTAGGCAGTGGAGGACAGAGGGTTGAAAGATGGAAACCTATTGTGGTACGTTAGCCTTCGCTGAGAGCCAGGTACCCACTAAGTCTCTCTATTTCTTCCCCCACACACACCTCCCTCAACACAAGGGGCAAGAGAATAAGATAGAATCAGCCTGTGGGTTATGACAAAGCCAGTTTAATAGAAAACAAAAAGTAAGCAAGGCCCCATCTATGAAGCAAAAAAAAACAAACAAAAAACAACCCACCACACTAAATACAGAATCTAATCTCTGGTTCCCACAGTAGGCGATGCCTGGCCTCTCCCATGAAGCAGAGCTCTGATACATATAGCAGTTGCTCAGGGGACAAAAGTCTTCTCTCACACATGCCTCCTTTCCTCCTCTTTTCCTCAAGCTTTTATTACTGAGCTGACATCATATGGTATGGAATATCTCTTTGGACTATTTGAGTCATCTGTCCTGACGGTGACCCCTCCCTATATCTTGTCCACCCCATCCCCTTGGTGCTGTGCCAGCCCTGCTCAGCAGCACCCNGGCTGCTGGCGGCGGGGCCGGGGCTCGCCGCCCTCCGGCAGAGGGATGGGCAGTGCGCTGCTCGCCGCCGAGGCTGCTGCCGAGCCGCCGGCTGGACCCTGCAGGGAAGAGNACACCAACTCCATCTCAGCCAAACTCAACACACCCACGTAGGGGAAAGGTCGAGGCACTGACAGAGGAGCAGAAGCGCTGCCGGGAGCTGCCCCCAGGGCGTATTTCACCCCGCAGGTTAACCCAGCCCAGCTGCGGGACCGTGGCCAGACGCGCTTCCCTATCCAACACAGACCGGGCCGCAGCCGGCTCAGGGCCGGGCACGGCGGAGCAGGGCGGCTGCAGAGGCAGGCCCTCGGCGCGGCTGGTGGCGAGCCCGGGGGAGCGGAGAGGAGCGGGGCAGAGCAGAGCAAAGCAAAGCAAAGCCAAGCCAAGCCAAGCGGGCCGGGGCCGAGGCCAGGCCCGGGCAGAGCGCAGCTCCCGGCAGTGCATAGCCCCGCCGCGCCACGCCCGCTCGCTTTACGGCAGTGTCGCACAGCGGCGGCTCTTCGCGGCAGCGGAACCGGCAGCCGGAAGGCAGGTGCGCGGCNCGGGGTCTCGGCGGCAGGGCCACCGCGATGGGCGGGCAGGGAGCCCTGGGCAGGCAGCGGGGCCTGGGCCTGCTGTGTGCGTGAAGTGCCCGGCGCCCAGCGCACCTCGGCGGGGCTGCAAAATCAGTAATAAAAGCCGGGTCCCTGTTCTTTTCTCGGTCCGTGTTTGCTCTGGGCCTCCCTCAGCGTGGTCATTGAAACATTGAGTATTGTCAGTTGCACAGGTGCTGAAGGAGCCTGGATATTTCCAGCACTTACTACTGATATTAACAAGTGTAGAAAACCGGGAATTAAGAATGAAAAACCAGCATGTGATCGCACAGCGTTTTTCCCTGCTGAGTACTGTATGCTTTGTTTTGTCTGGTAATGGTAAACCAAAGCTTTGCATGTGAAAATGCATGATGTTCTTTCACATCCGAAGGCTTGTGCTTTGGGAAACTGGATCAAGTTGGAATTCAAATATATAAAAGCTTTTATGAGTTCTGAATTCAGATTTTGTTGTTGGTTTAATATGCTAGCATTCGTGTAGACTCTTTTGATCTTCAGACTCTGGTTGTGAAATATTACTACTGAAATGAAACTAGTAATCTTCACACTTAGAAGAGATCTAGCAGTTAAGCTTAGTTTTTTTCTTGAGGGTAGACTTAACCTGATTCTCGTCAATGAGTAGAAAAAATATGAGAAGTTCCAGAGAAGTTTCAACAAGAGGTATGTGTGTCAACATGTTAGGTTGCAGAGATAAATTTTTAGGAGGAAGAAAACCAAACCAACTATCAGTTCAGGTGCCAGCTGGCTTTCATCTGAAATCCCCAAATACATCAGTGAGGTGCCTGATATTACACTCCTGAGTCTTAATCATAGGCTGGTCATGCAGTAAGAACAGGGGATCATGGGATGATGGGCTGGTAATTGAAGGCGATTTGTGGAGTGAATTTCAGTTTCCCAGTTGTTAATCAGATTCTGAGGAAGTTGGGAGGATTAGTGGGTAAGTTTGTACAGTAGTAACTTACTTCCAGGTGTTCAAATAGTTCTTAAAACATGGAAACATTTGTCTTTATATTAACCATTCCTTTCTTTGAAACTGGTGAAGACTGATGAACAATTCAGTTCAGCTTAGTGAGCTGAGCTTATTTGGAAACTGGATTGTGATTAATTTGTTCAAGAAATGTGAAGGCATTATTCTTAGCTGCTGCTCTAAGGGGGAACAATTTGTCTCTCTGTGAAAGGTGAAGGAAGATCCAAGAGTATCTCTGAAAGTCCTCTCTTCTGTTTCTTGCAAGAAGTTTATTATTTGTGGTGAGTTGACCCCAGCCAGCATACAAAAGCCCACCCAGCTTCTGATTCTCTTCTGCTGCAAGACAGGGAGAAAACAGGAGACATTTAGCACTTGCTTGTGAAAACAAACAACATAAGCACGGGTGTCTCCTCCCTATGTTGCTTCTCCTTTCCCTGAACTTTTATTTCTGAACCTGACATCATATGGCATAGAGCTGTGTTGCCTCTGAAGCGTGAATATAAATAAAATGCATGATCATATAACTTTCTTGTTAGTGTGGCATTTTGTTTATGGGCAGTCCTTAAAAGTTTATTCTGTAAATCTGAACGGCTCGTGTATCTGCTATGCTAGAAACTCATAATTCTTGTTCAAAGGCTGTTAGTTGTTGAGTAGGAGAAGCTTGACCAATATGGACATATTTCTTATCGTGGAGTACAGTTTTTCTAAAACAAGTTTTAAGAAAGCTTACATACGTTCTCACAGAATATGACTACATTTCTAGAAATGTAGCCATTTAAAAAATTTCACAACTGAAAAAAATTCTTGCTTTAACCTCCTCAGATTATTAGAGACATAATTTTCGTTATATCAGCCAAGAATAGTAACATTATGCCTCATTATTTGTTCTCCCCGTTTTCTCTTGGAATAAACACGCATTTCTGATGTTTACAAGCTTTGTGAAAAGGTGGTTAGGGATTTCCTCCTCACTGTAGGAAACCCTACAGGTGTCTTTCTCAAAGTATCCTCTTGCACGTCTTGCCAGCACTATAAGTGGTCAACCCAGGAGGGCTGGGCAGCAGCTGTTAGTTTTGATTCTAGTTTGCACACATTGTAATATTACAGGAATGCAGCACTACTTTATTACTTTAAGTTCTCTGCTGTAATAAAAATAAATTATCAATTAGGAAGCTGTTACTTGCTGGTCATCAAATAGCTGATGTGCTGTGTAAGGTGTCTGCATGGCACGTGTGCTCTGAAGAGAAGCTGGGGGACTCTGTTTCTAATAATAATACCTTATGGGACTATGTGTCTATTCAACAATTGAGTGTTGTTTAAGTGTCTTTTTAATTAATTTTTTCTTCTTCGTGGAAGGGTCTACCTTAAAAAATGAAATATCCATGTTTTCAGACTATAGGGGTAGACTTGGTGCTCCTTGCGTTATTCATTTTGTAAATTTTTAGGCTGAAACTTTGG
>WEIS01031001.1:181-17711 GCA_013389965.1 Todus mexicanus | reverse complement strand
CCCCCGCGCAGCCCCCGCGCAGCGCCCTCTGCCGGTCCCGGGGCCGCTGCGCTCCGCAAGCCCGCGGGGAGCGGAACCCAACCCCAAACCGAGCCAAAAAAGCCAGGGAGCGGCTGCGGGTGGCGCTGCCCGCCCTGGTCCCAGCGCTGGGAGCCTCCTGCGCGGAAAGCCCCACGTGAAGAAGGAATCGGATTATTTGTGACTCCGAGTGCAAACAGCCCTCTGGATCCACGCGTATTCTCCGGGGGCAAAGAGTACTTACAGCGAGAGAAGACACAAGTTCAAGTAGCCAGAATATTTTAGATGATTTGGCTCCGTACTCCTGTGCTTCTCTTTTCCGTCAAGAGCAAAATTTACTCTTGTGGCTCACTGGGTTCTCAGTGTTCTCCAGAGAAAGAGATGTACATACTCGTAACTTGCAGCGTTAGAGATTGCTACAGAAGGGTCAGAACCAGTGCTGCCAGTTAAAACTAAACTAGGAGAAATGGCTAAAAACAATAATCGGGCATAAAATGAAATTTCTTTACAGAGATCAAAGTATCTTTAAGATCAATATGAATTTACCCCAGCAGGCAACCTTGGCAATCAGCTCTTTTTTGAATATGATTGCTTTTCCGTATCCACCAGGTTTATTTTCACATTGTAGTGTTACCTCTGCACTGAACTAACAGAAAATCTCTGCAGATAAAGGCCAAGGTACTAATTTTTCATCAGAATATTATTTGTGTCGTAGCACAACCCCAGGCTACACACTGGACCATCGCAGCATGGCGGCAGCCCCAGAAAGCATAATACCCACCAGACAAGAGAGTACGAGGACCAGAGATGCTGAGGAAGGACGTACATAAAATCAGTAGCAGAACCAAGATGAAACTCTCTGTCTGCCACACTCTCCTGTCTACAGGATCACACTGTTTCCTATCAAAACGTCATACTGTAGAAATGGTGAGTGCCTTTAGACTACAGCCCAGCAAATGCCTCACAGCAAGGTATAGACAGACAGTACAAATCTGGAGGAACAAGGGAGTGTACCAAATAAAACATCATCTTTACTCTTTTTTTTTTTTTTTTTTTTTTTTCTTTGGGTTTAAAAAANNTTTTTTTTTTTTTTTCCTCTAGGATAGAGAAAGCACAGAAGACTAGAGAGGCAAACGAAAACCAGATACTCCTTAAGGGACGGGTGAGCCATATTTGATGTCTGAGCCAAAATAACTTCAAGGGGATGGCAGTGTCGTGACTGATTCAGAAGTGCTCCTACTCCAGCTCCAATTCCCTCTGGATAAATGCAACACCACACTACCATCTTTTTTCTTACCTTTTTTTTTTTTTCCCTGCTGCACAGA
This sequence comes from Todus mexicanus, assembly GCA_013389965.1. Taxonomy (NCBI): domain Eukaryota; kingdom Metazoa; phylum Chordata; class Aves; order Coraciiformes; family Todidae; genus Todus; species Todus mexicanus. The sequence goes on along the minus strand of WEIS01031001.1, from coordinate 16,368 downwards.
AACAAATCTTCTGCCAAACTCTGGCTGACTGGTAAAAGCAAAATTAAACATTTATGTGTCAGATGGATCAGAAGCGTGCACTGTCACTCATTCATTAGCACAGACACTTCAATGAGCATGAGTTACAATCAGAGGGCCCTTTATTGCTGCCATCGCAGAGGCAGAAGGCTTTGTGTGAGCAAGTCAAGGAGGTTTGGGGAACGCAGTTTTCCACCCACATAGCACAACCATTTCCAAATCAATGAAGAGTAACGTCATCTTCTTCATTTCAAAGGTAGCTAACTGTGGTGATGGATGAGTCGGAATTTTATAATCTTCCTCAACACCATTGAAATTTGCAATTATATCTCATTCTCTCTTCTCTAAGGACATCTTTGCAAAATCTGTCCAGCTAGCAAGAAACAAGCTACAAACTTGGGAAAGGAATTCTAAAACATAGGTCTTCCCTATATACTGCAGACAACCTTTGAGCTGACAGTAGAAACCTTTACATCTGATATCCATCCAAAACGTGAATTGCTAGCTATAGTATTTATGGGACAAAGGTGACACTTACTATATGCATCTACTTTCGGAAGGATGGCTTCAGAGATACTGTCAGAGATTGAGACAATAATCTGTACCACCACGATCACTAAGAAATCCTGTTTGTAAACCAAGCTCTATTAAACAGTCACTACAGTAACCTGGCCTCTGAACTCCTCCTTTAGTCAATTATTGCCAGGCACAAACTATTTGAAATGTTTGTTTAGTACTTTTACACTGGAAGAAGCACAAGAGACAGACACACCGCAGTAACCTGATCAAGCTATTTGGCCTGCAATTATCAGAGGAGGTCATAGAAGACGAGCTAAGAATGCTGACTTTAAAATCCACAAAGCTATAAGCTATGTTAGCCCAGTGAGTGTCCAGATAGAGCCATACAAACATATTTCTTTGACTGCAGATCTGTGTATCAACACAATCAATGGAACAGCTGGAAAAGCAGATGCTGTTGTATCTAGATGACAAGCCAGTTAAAGTTAGGGATTTGTTTAAGTAGGGAAAGTAAAATGGCCCCATTACCAGCCTGCATCACACACGGTATGGAAGCATGAAGGCAGCTGCAGGAACACACCAGAGACCCTTTGCTAGCAGCAAACAAGTGTTAATTAAATTCTGCTCAAGCAATCTCTACTTTCCCCAAATAGCTGAAGCTAAGATACTGAAAAGAACAAAAAAATAATCAAAGAACTGGACATGGAAGTCAAGGTGCTAAGCACAAAGGTATGCAAAATTTGAGGTATTCAGAGAAAGCTGGGCCTGTAGAAACTGGTCAGCTGCCATTGATCGTACCTGCAAAATACTTCTTCCATGGAGCACCACCAACATACATGAACAACCTACTGAACTTCCAGATCTCCCAAAGGAATTGACAAGGCTCACTCTGATTTGGAATTTAGCCTCCAGGACATAGCCTGTTCCAGGGGCTGGGAAAACTCATGATGATGATGATGATCACTAACTTGTCTAGTATCTCCAATCTGCTAATGAAGGTGTATTTGGTTCCACAGTAGGAAAGGGACAAACCTAACTACTACGAAACAGACTTAAGAGTATTAGATTTGGAATGGGGGATAAGGAGCCTGGAGGTGTGTCAAACACACAGGTTGTAGGGTAAACAGAAGGACATTTGTTAAGGAATCCAAAGGTGGAAATGAATGGAGCGGTGCTGGAGCTAGCTGGACTTAGGTTGGCTTAGAAGTACATAGCAACTTTGTCCATAAAACAATTCAGTGGCTGCACCACGATGCAGTTGGTAAATCTGTAATGTTTAGTAAGCAGCTATGAGAAATGCTCTACCTGCACTGAGTTAGATGGTGTTTTAATGTTGTGAAATGCAAACACGGTTCTTTCAGTGCAGACCTTGATACCGCCACGACTAGGAAATACTGAAATATGAAATAGCATTTTTACTCCTCAAAAAAGAACCAGGTAAGTTCCACACCAACCATTTTTTAGTATTATGCTAGTAGGAATGGCTAAGAACTTTCATCCTCCGTGCTAGCATATCTTGCTGAGAAATAAAAGGATGCTGACATGCAAAAATCATTTTATGAAAGCAAAAAGGAAATAACATTATAGAGACTCTATCTTCTGTTTCAAATGGTTTTCATTAATAGTAAAAATGGCTATGTTAACTGATGCACAGTACAGATTCTTTCAATACCTTACTCAAAGCACAGATGACAATTTCTGGGGTTTGTAATTGACACCTGAGTGCATTGCTCCCATGCATTGTCTTGGGTCACATCACCACTATCACCACTACAAATATGGCTCAGATGGGTTTATCCTGCACTGTTAGAAACTGGGTTTTATTTGCTGTAATGATAACCTCAAGAAAAGAACTCAAACGTTCAGTCTAGAAAAGCCATTCCCCTTTACAAATGAGTATCACAACACGACAGTAGATGGCACTGCTCGAATTCAATCTGAATCTGCAGGTTGCCTCCAAACACAGCCAAGACAGAAAGGCTGTTAAGGCTTGTCAGGGAGAGACAGGTTCATGTAGGACACAAGCTAATAACAATTTAAAAACATACAGCATTTGCTTCAGAGAGAGCACTTCCATATCAGTGCTTCAGCAAAAGATAAACTACAGGTCAAATACATTAGCAAAAGATTTAGTCAAAACAGGCAGGAGGACCCGCTCAAAAGCTCATCTGCCATACTCCCACCTTCATGGCTTTGTCTACACCTATTTCAATGGGATGGATACCAGACACGTGTGCACAGAGGGCACAAAAACATTCTGGATTTTAGTCTGAGTACTACTGACACGTCGTTTCAGAGAACCTACTGGCTACTTCTTGATCTCATGCTCCCAGCTTGCAGAGGCTAGGTTTGCAGGGGCAGCAGCTTCACTGTTGAAGAGTGTTCAGTTACAAGGCCATTATATATATGTAAATATGTATATGTGTACACACACTAAGGGTTTTTATAGATCTATACAGTGAGTACTTACTAGACTCCTTTGTTAACCCTTTAGCGAAATAGACACAAAGTCTAAGGGTTTAGGTGCACAATACTCCATGCACAATGTGAATTTAGTTAGTTGCCAGAACACAAATAATTTTTACCCTCAATTACAAGTATTGACCAAAAAAAAAAAAAAAAAAAAAATTTCAACACATTAAAAAANACACACACTGGCAGCCATATTTTAAATTCCAAACTATTTCTGTAGTGTTTTCTAGCATTACTGCTACTGAATAGCAATTGGGCCCCATGTGTATCTTGAAAGGAAAACAAATAAAGCTTTTCCAGTAGCTATAGACCTAGGCATAGGAATAATCATTTGCTCAAGGAATACCCCAGAACAGCTAAGAGCTGTTAGGGATCAGTCTGGATGTGAATGCACAATTCCTGAACATCTTATTAACTTCCCATTGACACAACAGGATTTACATCCTCTTCATGCCTCAGTTTCTTTAACTAAAATGCAATAGCAAGTTGTATGGCAGTATTTTTCACAGTATCTACATATATTTTGATCTTTGCATACATTTTGAAAAATATTAAACACCTAGAAAAAGATACAGAGGAAATGTGGACTATAGAATTTAGCAAGTTTCAGATGAAACCTTTTAAGACAAGGGACAAAAGTAGTCAGCGACCTACAAATCCATCACCACTAATTTAAGAACTCAGAATGCACTATGGAAACACAAGATTTCAACAGATTTTAAACATATCTTGGTGGAATACACCAAAACTAAAAACTAAAGGAACAAGCTTGAAGAAACTGTTGAGATACTTGCTTAGCATTCTATTTCCCTTGGCCAACACACACTGAACTTTAAAATGATAGCAAAACTGTTTTTCTAAGCAAGAGAAGTATGCTGTCCTCCATAGGCTGCCTACCCATCTATCTTTGCTTTGTCAGTTTAAAGCAAGCTGCACGTAGTCGCAAGCAGTTAGAAATACTGGTACCACATGCACTGCAGTTCTGATCCATTTCAAAAGCCAAACATCATATATGCTACCTGTACGATAATGCCCACACATCAAAACGCATCTTATCAGGACCAGTCTTTGATAAAAAGATAACAGAATTCAGTTTCCCAACAGGCTAATTTGAAAGTAATATTTTAAGCACCTGTGCTGTGTTTTGTAGCAGTTTAAATTTTCTTTTTGGAGGAGGTGGAAGGGCCATGTAACTCGGATGTCTTTGAGAGCACACCTTACCATTTGATCATTGCGACAGAGGTCATTCACAGCCCAGCCTTCGCAATTGCAAAGAATTTCCAGTTAAAAGCATCTTCGCCTCAAGCAGAATTGAATGTCAGATTGTTCATTTAGTAAGGAGTTAAACACCAAGCAACTACCACTTCCTGTTGTTTAAAAGGAAACTTCAAAATCATGTTACAATAACTGAATTTGCAGGAATCGGAGACAAGAAAAGCCTCCCTGATTTGTTTACAATTATCTTCAACATTTGAAGGATTGGTGTGAAAAACTCAAAGGGAGTTGTCAAAGCTGACTACTGAGAATGCTTTTAGTAGGATAGTCATGCTACGCACGCAGGGTAGATTAAGTCAATTACCTTGAAAAGTTTTTTTTCATTGATTTTTTTGACTAACAAGTAAGATTGACATCAAAGCAAGCTAAACATTAAGAATACACGGTTGTCTTGATTATTAAGAGCTCTGTCACACAGCATACACAGAAGCAAATCATGGTGTAATAGTGTTCAATAAACAAGCAAAAATATTGCAATCTTTCATTAAGCAAGGAGACAGCCAGAGTTTTAAACAGCGTGATAACTGACTAATCCCAACCTAAGTTTTCAAGTATCAGTGTAACAGCAAAGCACAGGCTAGTCTCAAAATTATTTTTAGATAAATTACTTTCATTTTTTATATTGAGTATTACACATACAGTCCAAAAAAGAAGTGTTATCAGGCCATGAAAAAGAAAAAAAAAAACAAACATCAGTACACTCCAGCCAGATAAGGAAACAAGCATTTATTAGAAACTGATAGTTTCATAGAGCTAAAAAGGTAAACATACATCGAAGAGATAAAGAACACACAGTTCATAAAGGCACATAATGAAAAATTGAATTTGACAGACCTCATATTTTCAACACTTGAAAACATCATTACCGTAATTTTCAATACTCATAATGGCACTTGCACATTATAAACAAAATGGAGCAAGTCCAGAAGACAGACACTGTTGAAGTCATCTTCGCCAACACACACAATACATTTGCTCATTGGTCACAGTCAAACAAAATGATTGGGAACTGATCTCACAAATCCCACTGATACAAGAACATTGGCAAAACTAAGAAACATTCAAATCACAAAGGCATTGTACATATGGATGTTTTAGATAGAATGACTTTTTGTTTTTAAAAAAAGTGCAAAGTCCAAGGTTTCCCTGATGGGAAGGCCAAAAGACGCAGCTAAAGCTGCCATTTTCTGAAATCTGATAAAACAATATTTTATGATACAAATTTTATGGAGTTGTTGCGTATCAGCTCATGAAGAATAATCACCAGCCATGGAAGCACTGAACACAGATTTACATCTGATTTATTTTTTTTTTTTTAAATATAGGCTAAATAGAATTTGGAACAAGGGAGGTTCAGGCAGTTATTCAAGTTTGCTTGATTTTTTGTTAAAAAAAAAAAGAAAAAGGAAGAAAGAGAGACCCTTTATGACCTTACAGAACAAAGTTCTTCATTCAGTAATCCAATTTCAGCAAGTGGTCTAAGAGCAGTTGCTTTTAGAAGGTCATGGTAAGTCTAATCTCGAATTTACAAAGATCAAGACATCACACGTTGCGGAGCGCAGAAAAAACTAACAAATGCAATAACTGTTACTCTATTTCAGTGTTCAGGCCTGAAGGCAACTTAAATGCAACATCCCTTGCTCCATCCCCCACCCCCTAAAAAAGGAAGCCACTTTGGAAGTACTTATACGTGGAAAACACCTAACTTTCTGCACTGAGGAAGTGTTGCTTCAGTTTTGGAGAAGGAGCTGTTTTTCAAGCACTATCAAGTTCTGTGTGCCTGCTTTGCTTGCCTTACTCCCATCTGTCTGATGGGCACCTGAGATCAGCAGTCCCATTTGGTCATTTGGACGACGTGCCTCGGTATTTTACTATCTGAATTTCACACATACAGTCAGTGTGCACAGAAGACTGTGAGGGGGAAAAGGATTTATGTTGCATGACAAACTTGTAAAACCTTTACATAATAATTCAATCCTCTGTTGGTTACAACCACATAAAAAGGACTGTAGCCCTCTGAGTAAGGGAAAGAACGGAGAGTCCAAACTGAGAAGCATTTCTCTCCCCAAGGCAGCTATGACAAGCTCCTTTATTGGGTATAGCACAATCACTATCAGCTTAAAGCTGGATTCCTCACTCTTTTTTAATGGCGACTTGCATGGAATGGATCTAATAACCATGTTGTTTTGGTTCCTATATATTATGATCCTATAAAAAAATTGCAGCTGTAACCCAAAGCTTGTCACAGTTAACAGTGCCAAAACTTGCAAGTGTAATGAAAAGCAAGTCCAGTGAAGCAAGTGCTTATATTACAAAAATACCATGTAAAATCCATATGAGGTATTCTGATACCATGGAACAGCAGTTTGAAGGTTCTTATTCTTTAAATAAGAAAAAAAAATAGTCTGAAGATAAAGGTGATGGTCTATATTTTAATGTGTTACTCCATCTTTGCCTGTACTTAGAATCCTATTTACTTTTTCAAGACTTCAGTTCAAAGGAAGTGCTTACTTCAAGGTGTGCAAAATGTTGCCTTAGAATTGCTTGCGTGTAGGCAGCACAACAAAACAAAAAGTCACTTTGATATATTCAGTATCAAGGCAGCACAAACTTCTCCTACCTTTGGTTTGATCTAAGCCAAATACACATTTAGAGAAGACAGATACAAAAAAAAGCATCAATGAGTAAAATATGCACAATTTCCTGAAAGTACAAACATATTACTGATTTAAAGATAATTTCTTGATTTTTCTTTAAATTCAGTGACACTTTAAAGTGCAATATAGGTATCTATTTAGAAATGGTGAATCGGAATTTAAGAAAGTTTCTTCCCACTTCAGGGGAAAAAGTAGAACTTGCAGCATCCCTCCACAAAGATCTGTCTCTAATTGTGAGAGCAGATTACTTGAGAAATTATTTTTGTTCTGCTGTTGTCCAACAACATTAGAAGCATCTCACTTTTTTCTTTCATTTCATGCAATTCCCAAATTCTGCTTCATTTTTTCATATACGACATAGCTGATGCTGACAGCTGGAAGCACTTTCATAAAATTAGGGGCTATGCCCCTATAAAGTCCTCGGAGTCCCTCTGTAGCAATAATTCTTTGAAAGAGACCAACCATGTTTAACTGTGGAGCTCCTTCTACTGAGGCTAGGAAAAAAAAAATAAAAAAATGTGTTAAGCAGGTCTGGTAATATTAAAATTCTTACGCAAGCATTAAACACCTGGATGGTGAGCCTACTAACACCTCTAGGGCCACTGATTAAAACTTGAGTCCTTACAACGAGATGATGTCTTGAATCCCAGACACTGAGATATCCATTTGTGTAAATCCCACTGAAAAGCATTATCCACCCACATTCCTTTGGAAATTTAGACTCCTATTCTTAAGTCTGTGCATAAATCTATCAAGCAAAAATCTCAGCTATGAAACTGTCTTTATGTAATGTCCTCTAGAAAAACATTGCTGTTTACCTTCACAGGATGATGCAAGTCCTTTTTATTTTACCTCTAAATTTTAGGAAACATCCTAAATTTTAGAGACGGCTCCCAAACTATTACAGAAGCTCTATGCCTGGTACTCTTGTATGGAACGTGGCTCTCAGAGCACACAGAGTACTAGTGTCTGCAATGTTACATTCCACTTGAGTGCGATGAAGAACAATGTTGGACGTAATAGGGAGAAAGGACTCATGTTCACAAGTATTTTCCAGATAACCCTTTGGTTTCCCAATCTGTTTTTGGTTGGGTTTTTTTATTCCCATGTCTCTGCTACAGCTATCCCAAATGATATAATTTTGATGTGACCACATAAACATTTTCAGTACATCAGGACTCACCTTGAGCCTGCATGCGTGTTCTGATAAGAGCAAGAGGGTAACTGGCTAACTGCCCACATGTGCTGGAAGCAGTACCACATCCCAACAGCACAAAAACACCCGGGTTAGCAGAGCTTGATGCATAGTGTTCTAGCCATGTACTCTTTAAGAGCTGCCAAGATGTAAAATTACATAATAAGACAAGAGATCTACATATAAGAAGGTAAACAAATACATCTTCATTTGTAACAAATGTTATGGGCTCAATACTGAAAAGCACCGATCTCACTACATGAGCCTTGCGTGCTTACTTTTAAAATGCACAGGTAAACACCTTAGCATACGGGTAAAGACTTTAAGCAGACTACAGTAGTTAGTGCCTAGAAGATAAATCCTTAAAATATCCAGTAGCAGGAACAGTGCCCATGTTCTAGACCTGCCAACACTTTGGAGAGAGAAGGAAGCAAATATCACTCAGTACCCCACAGGGTGCAACAAAAGCTCACACACCTGTGCACATCATCCCATGCAGAAGCAAGGATGTAAACTGTAGAGAACTTCCACACTGCTTTGAAAATGTCTGCTCAAGCCATTCTGCTTATTGTTACTGCAGTGTCATGAAAGAGATCTGTCTAGATTAGAAAAATAGTCTGTGCATCTGAGTTACTCAACACACTTGGAAGCAAAACCTAGCACCTAAGGTATATAAAACATTTTAATTGTTGCTGATGGGTCTAAGAGGTGCCAGTTCCTCTTGAAAAGGAAGAGGATGGTAATTCAAACTCCCCACAACAACTGTGTCAGCAACAAAGAATTCTGGTGACACGCACAGGCACACAAGGAATTCAGCTAACTATAGTCCAACTATAAATCAGAGAAAGTGGCATAAAAATGTATGAAGTGTGATAAATGCTGGATAGGTAACAATAGAAATACCATATCAGGTTTTTAAGGCACATATTTACTGTAGGACAGGTATGTTCCAGCCCAAGAGCATTAGTTAAGCATGCAAGCACGTTATATTGCCAAGGTCTACGTAATTCTTCCAGTAAGTGGATTTCTTGTTTGGTACTATTACTTGTAAGGGCCCATCAGCACAGGCATCCCCCCAGGAGGGGCAGACAAAGGAAGAAGTAAGATTAAATCAGCTTCTCATTTGTCTGTTTTTAAATGAAGGCAACTGTAATACCACAAGCATAACACAAATCCACGTAATGATGCAGGTATTCTAAACAACAGTCACCCTTTTTGTAAATTAACTAATGAAAGCTACATGCATTCAGTGATCCAAACTCACCTCATAAACAGCAAGATCAATGCCAGCATAAGGAATTATACCCAGAATATTAGGAATGTAGCCTTTGTAGAAGGCCTTTACACCTTCTCTTTTTAAGATCTTCTTAGCACAGTCAAACATCCCAGAGTATTGCCCTGTTTTACCCACAGCCAGTCTGGTCTTTAAAACCTAAAGGGGAAAAAATAGTAGCCTTATTTACATACCTACTTATTAACATATTTCATAAACACAGAAAACCACTGTATATCTCTGTTTATTCAACTGTCTGGAACTGCTTTGCATTTTGGCACTTCATGCCTCCTTTGTGATGATTACTGTCAAGGCTTCACTAGCAATAGGTTTCTGCGGGTTTTATCATTAGTGCAGAGTAGCACACATACTACCAGACACCTAGCTTACAAATTATTAGCCTTTTAAAATTGCATTTTAGCTTTCTTTTTTTGGTTAAAACAGGCAGATCTTTGATCAACTTGAAAGCAACAGTGTGGGCATTATTTAATAGAAGCATTAGCTAAAGAACAAGTGAGAGCATTAACATACTAGCAGATCACACTTCTGATCTGGGAACAGCAAAGCATAAGAAAATAATCTTTCAAAAAGCATGACATTTTTGAAACGTAGTTAAGGGATATAAAGATTGCATCTCACTACTGAAACCCAGCATCTGATTATAATGCAAGTAAGTCTATCGAGCATCTTAGGACAAAGACAATTATGGCAGTATCTAAAAAAACCATAGAGGGAATTTCCTAGGCAATAATTTAGGCTACTTTAAAGCCTTGTAAGACTGCAGTTTTCTGGCACTTTGTTCTTCTCTTTTACTTAGAAATAATCTAAAAACACCTCCAGGACAGTATTTTATCTTTGTTGGGAAGATCAGAGCATCTTAGTGTAAAATAGTTCACCTGTCTCCACTTACCAGTGTAATTCATATTATCTACGTAACATTTGATTTGTTCTGTAACTTAACTCATCTCTGTACTCAGCTTGGCTGTGATGAGGTGGCTCTAACAGCAAGCATGCTATTTAAAGAAAGATCATTATCACTGTCAGTAATGAAAACAGCTAAGTTCTATTTCTACCGACACCCCTCCCTATGAAAAAAGTATTTAAGTTACGTTTTCTATTACCTCCAACTCCTGATTTTGGTATTGGTTTAATCCCAGACCCAATACATATTACAGAATCACTGAATTATTGAGGCTGGAAAAGAGCTCTGAGATCATCGAGTCCAGCCTATGACCTAACACCACAACATCAGCTAAACCCTGCCCCTAAGCGCAGCATCCAATCTTTTCTTAAACGCCTCCAGGGATGGTGACTCCACCACCTCCCCGGCCAGGCCATTCCAGTGTCTAATCACCCCTTCCACGAGGAAGTGCTTCCCGACATCCAACCTAAACCTCTCTTGGCGCAGCTTCAGGCTGTGCCCTCTCATCCTGTTCACAAGTTGCCTGGGAGAAGTGCCTGTCCCCCACCAGACTGCACCTTCTCTTCAGGTAGTTTTACTGATAAGGTCCCCCCTGAGCCTCCTCTTCTCCAGGTTAAACAGCCCCAGCTCCCTCAGCCTCTCCTGATAAGACTTCCCATCGAGTCCCTTCACCAGTCTCATCGCTCTCCTCTGGACCCACTCCAGCACCTCAATGTCCTTCTTGAAGTGACGGACCCAGTTATTTGCATGAGATAAATGTTCTGGGGAACCAGCAGTGAAGTACACCCTACTCCTGTTTAAAAAAATCATGATGTGAAATAGCATATTTAGTACGTTAACGCTAGTTAAATTGCAACATGTGCAATATCACATACAAATATGTCCTACAGAGGAAAGGGCAGTTAATCCACCCAGCCTCAACTGCAGCTGCCTTATTCTCCCTACACACCGATCTCCTAATCAGACTCAGCTCCCAGATATAGTACAACAGAACTTCATAAATTCTGCTACAGACAGGAGCATTTCTTGCTTACACATAGTAGCAAAGATATTTATGCCCAATTTAAAAATACTTGAATATGTACTTATTTTTAAATACATTATTGTATTACTTTTTTCTCCCCTGAACTAAGTTATATTTAAATATTGGTTTAGGCAATATGGTATGGCCAAATATAAAGAAAAATGACAGGTATCAATTAGCACATAGTATATTTTAAAATCCCTAGTACTGAAATTCCGAAAGGAAGTCCAAATTAAAATAAATTAGGATATAAGAGTATAGAGAAATTCCTATGATACTTGCAAGACCAAAATGGATTTTATTTTGGAAATGAACCAGACATTTGGCAGAGTCTGCAATGCAGGCAGAGTCTCTGTTACATACCTCCATGGGATAAATTGAAGTTTGTGCTGTTGCTCCAGCCAAAGAACCAGATACAAATCTTTCAACGGTGCCTAACTTTCCATCATCCTTAGTGAGTATCTTCTTATACTGCATAGTTAAAACACGTAAAATAAACATCACATGCTTTTTAGGAAAGGCAAGAGTTACTACAAGCGGTAGGAGTACAGTACAAAATGTCTTTTCAAGCCATACTTAACTTTTCCTGTAAAGTTACAGTTACTAACCCAACAAATTTAGCCCTATACTCACTGCAACTCTGTGGACAAAGATTCTCAAGAACACAGTAACTATACCGTCCTGCAAGAGTCCTTTACATTAAACACCTCAGGCACCCACAGTACTGTCAAGTACTCCACGCACAGCCAACACAAGCGTACACACACCAGGGCCCCCAGCCAACAAAGAGGAACCCGCCTCCCCTGCAGATCCCATTCTCCGAACAAGGAATGAAAGATCAGCTTGCACATTCACCAGCACACTTAGGGAGCTGTACGTACTGTTTCGTCCAGGACAGAGACACCGTCATGCAAGAATGAGCCATCATCTCCCAAAAGGCAGAGCAGGAGCAAGGAATAGCGTGCTAGAGTTTACTCTGTGGCATCAAAATCTGCCATTCAGTTTTGTGATATCCCAAAGCTTACTTGACCTTTTGTTGCTTTATTTTATAGTTGTGCAGTGATATGCAGTATGTTCATTTAATCTTACCTAAGGCACTAGCAAGCCCCACCGAGGAAAAAGAAAGATCATTCAACTACACCAGAACAGGAGTTCATTTTCCAAAGGAGGATTAGGCCTTAACATGATGCTTAAAGCTGATTCAGAGGTAAATATAACTCTGAAATCCAGGATGAGGGTATCTTACATAGCACCACGATATTTGACTTTAAAAGAATCCTGTATAAGTTCAGCTGGCATAACGTGCTCAGTTTTTGGTTGCTGTCACTTCGAAGCAACAAACTACATATTAATACAGTACTCCATATAAAGCTATACAGATTGGAAGACAGTCTAAAGTGCATGACAGATTTAGTTTATTTATACTGCTTGTAATAAAATATCAAAATCTGCCTCATATCAAGTACTCTATTAACAGCATAAATACACTATTTTAAAACTGAAAGTCACTCTAAACTACTGTGACAAAATCCCCAACCATGATAAGAACTCCTATATGATACAACAGTGCAAATAATGAACATTGAGAGTAATACAGAATTTGATTTACCATTATTTTAATTCCTGATTTATCATCCTACCTGTTCATAAGCCCAGAACTTAATAGCCGTTTCAGGTGCTATTTTCACAACATTTACACCATTTCCCCTCCAAAGGGATCGGATACCACCTTCTTTCAACATTTGCTTAAAACCACTGGCTATATTCATTTTGTTTGATTTTGAACCATGAACCTAAAAAAACCAAAGAACACTGCTCTGATTAGACTGTAAAACTCATCACCTAAGTATTAAATTCCTTAAACACATAAAGTAGCAAAAGCACATCCACTATTGAAAATGTCTTATTTTAGTGGCACAAGTACTATAATACTTTGTTTATACTTTTGCCAGTATGACTGTGAAAAAGACAAATTTACGAACACAAAATATAGACATTGTCAAAACATAACTAGACCTTCAGAATTTAGATGCTGTATTTGGCCATTCCTTAACAGCTCTCTGAAAACTGAAGTTATACACTGGAAACAAAAACATTCTTGAACATTGTACTCACCTGCATCATCACTTTAAGGCGATCTAATGGCGCTGTACCTGTTCGAGAGACAGCACCAGCCACTCCTCCTGCCAGCAGCTGTTTCCACCACTGTCCCGTCTTTTTCTCTTCCTCCGTGAACTCATCCGGAACAGTCAAACTATCTCCTATATCCAGCACCTATTAGAATCCAAAGCAAAGATGTGCCAACAACAATCTAATTCCATCATCTCAGTTTTATCAATAGTTGTAATCACAAATTCCTACCACCTGAGAATACATAACTAAAATGCAGGTTAAAAATAAAAATCTCTAATTTAAATTCTGTAACTAATTTGCTATAGATTACTATTGCTATTCAAAGAACACCAACTTTTAATGACTTCTACATAGGTATTAAGCAATAGCATCACAGACCCACCATTTCAAAGACTGCACCATCCTCATTAAAAATTATGACAGGTTTCTGCCTTGTGAGTGGCCCAAACAAAGACATCCTGTCATGATCAGTAAACCTTTACAGTCAGCACTAAAGCTCAAATGCTTGTATGTTGCAGCTAACCTTTCACCAGACAGCCCTCTGGGATTAGTTTGGTAATCTCCTAAGGATGCTAACAAAAGATTCCTCTCTCATGGTAATTTATTCACACATATGTGGGATTTCCCCTTCCCCCTTCCACCTGCCACCCCCCAGCATATTAAAGTAGCATTTTTATAGCTGATATATTGAATATTCTATTTCTGGTAACTGATGTGTAATATCTTACAAAATGACAAGTATAACTAATGCTTCATATATTTTCTTATCATCAGTTATGCTGAAAGACACATTAATGACTTCTTTCAGCAATAAAAGTTTGAAATTTAATTAAGCAGTGCATGTTCGTACTACCATTCAATTTGATAGGCTTTAGTCATAAAGCTGTCCGAGACATAACACTATGGAATCTAATACATCACTTAAACAGTCTCTGCTCTTCATGTAATTAGTAACTCTGATATGAGAAAAAAATACACTGGAGATAATGAAAAGTCAATATTATGTATAAATTAAACCTACAAAGAAGCAATAACATTTCAAGTAACTGATAAGTACTGACCATAAACTTCTTCAAACTACTGTTCATTTTAATTGTAGACACTATGCCCCTAATTTATGCCGTGTTCCCTATCTGGTAAGTAGACAGAACACTTTCTCGGTCATCTGGAACACAAGGATTGTAGGATGCAGATTATAGATACTGCCATTGGACAAACACGATAAGCACCAACAATTCTGGGTATTGAACACAGAGCAGATTTATTGGAAAATCGTTTCACCTTTCTGACATTTGTGGCTTCCACGTAAGGGGTCATCAGTTGCTCAACTACACGAAATCACCAAAAGATCAAAAAGAACTCTTAAAATATAAATTCACTGTTCTTAGAAATATTATGCATACCTACTGGAGTTTAAACCTTGTGTCTACCAAGCCTTGAACACAACTAAGAAAAAGTAAACAAAACTGAATTTGAGGGTGTTTATAACAGAAAGGCCACAGCTACCAACTCAGAATACTTCTATGTCAACACAACTATGTGCTTGGAAAAGTCTGACAGCAATTAAAATTTTACAATAAAAACAGAATTGGAAGATCTGAGAGGGCCAGCCAGGCATGCGAGGTCTCACATCTGCTCTTATCTGAAACACCAGCTGTGGTGCCATGTAGCTGGATTTTGCTTGCTGTGATAACAGGATCATCAGCTGACTGCAACACTGGAAGATCACAACAGACTTCTAAAATTGCTTCTTGGGGGTAACTAATGACATTCCATAATGTAAAAAAATAAATAAATAGATAGATCTTATGTTTAATAATAGCAATACAAAGCATTTTATTAAAGCAAAGTGGGTTTTTCCTACTAAGTAAGCTGGGACCAGGACTATTTGATCTTACAGAAATGCTTCAGGTGTTTTCTTCAGCAAACAGGGAGCTAACTCCCTTTTGGAAATAATTCTGAACTGAGGATGTACACTGTGTGTACACTCAAAGTCCTCTGACATCATGAACTGTTTGTTGTTATGGAAATCCTGACTAATCCCTGAAGATAAAAATGGTCTCACTGTATTCAAAGAAATCTGTCTTTACCTAACTTTACGGATTACTTCAATAATCTACAGTGTGAGAAAATGTGCAGAGAAAATCATCCCTAATGACACCAGTGATTTTATGNAACAGGATTAGTACCGTTTCACTTACCTTATTACATGTTCTTAAAAGTCACAAAGGTGGCAAGAGCTCTGTTCAATAGTAATTTCATTCTTAAGTGAAATGCCATAGCACAAGTGTGAGAAAATGTGCAGAGAAAATCATCCCTAATGACACCAGTGATTTTATGATGTTACTGTTGCATAAATGCAAATACTGAACTAAGAAAAAGTCAAAGTGTTTCCATAATTTGTTTCAATATATCAAAAGCAGCAGGCATGAGAATGTCCTGCAATGTGAAAAGAAATATATTGTGGTTATTGTCTTTCTGTGGAATATCTCCAAGTGAAGAAAAGGATTTCTTCCTAGGAATTACTGATAAATATTGGTAGAGTTTAGATGGAGTTCTTTGCTCATGAGAAACTCAAATGATACTATCCTGCCCGTAAATGGAAGATCACAAAATGAAAAGGAAAACCAAACTCTCTTAAATACAGGTACACTTGAAATATAGCAACTGTGAAACTGTTATACTCAGCATTGCAAATT
>WEIS01030999.1:12712-23996 GCA_013389965.1 Todus mexicanus | reverse complement strand
ATAACTGCTTCTGGAACAGTGTTTTACTCCATGTGTCATCACTGGACAATTTATCACAGTATTAAGGTAGAGACTTTCCTTCTGATAAAACAACAACTAATCAACCCACTTAATTTTTATCAAAAGTGGACACAATGTGCAAATCATTATTTCAATGGAAAAACAGATTTGGAGGAACTTTGAAGATGTCTCCATTCAAAAAAAGAAAAGACCTAGTTCCTGAGTATTCACACTATTTCATTCCTAACATGGTTCCTGTTAATGGTTTCAGTCTTTGCCAGCTATTGCATTTCCAGATGATTCCTGGGCATAGCTCCTGAGATAATTTATGCCAGGAATATTTCCCATAAATTTGGATGCAGTAATTTTTTTTGCGTGCAAGAGGGTTTAGCTGTGTGGATGTGAGCCAAGCTGTACCTATGATTTTATGTCTTATGTTTAGTCTGTTTCAATTTACAACATAACCATAACCAGAGGGATGGTGTCATCCATCTTTGGATCCCATTGAAAGAACAGCTAAATCGAAAATATCTCTTGAACATATCTGTGTAATCTGGTGTACTGAGTCTGGATGGGATGCAATTAATTTCCTTCCCATGTACTACCCTTCTGACTCTCTTCCCTATCCCACTACAGGGAGAGTGAGTGAGCACCTGGGTGGAGGCTTAGCTGCCATCCAGGGTCAACATATAAGAACTGGTTTTTAGACCTTCCAGCGATGGAATTGTACAACCTCATTAGTAATCTAGATTAGGGAAGGCTTTCTAGACAGGCTTGTGGGAGTTTTTTGATTGTTTTTGTTTGGTTGTTTTTATTTTTTCTTGATGTATAGTTCAACTCTTCCTGCTGCAACTTAAAGCCCATCAACTCTTGTCCCATCCACGGTGAGCATAAATGCAACTTTATTATTACCTGCTTTAGAGATTTTTGCAGATAAATCTGGTGGTTGTTAAGAATGAAGTATGAATGGAAATATGTTTGAAAGCACAAAAAGAAACTGCACATCACAGGGTTGTAAAAGTGGCCTATATTAATAACAGATGTTTTGTCAGTGAAGGACTTACATAGAAAGTAAGTACGAACACCAAGAGGATGACAACAAAATTGCAGCATATCATACATAGCAGTCCTTTTCTTCTTAGCCCGTCAGAAAAACTCAGTATACCAATGAAAGAAAAACCTACAATGGACAGCAAAGTGGCCTGAGATTTAGGGAAGCTGAGTTAAGCAAGATTTTGGGACAAACAACGCTCAGGTGCTGACTCCTAGGGTATATGAAAGATCTGTTAAAAAATTAGCTTGCTGCCATGAATCAGAGAAAAACAGAGACAGGACAAGGATTTGTCTCTTTTTCTCTGTCTTGCACACAAGTGATATTGAAAAGAATACTTAGAGCATGTGAGTATGTTGAGTGAACGAAATCTATGAGAGAATGAGTGTGAAAAATCCATCTATTTACATACTTTGTGGTGGGAGGAGAAAATCACTTTTCTTTCCTACAAGACCTTGCTTTGAGTTTGATTACAATAACTTTGCTACACTACCTCTGTGAGCTACCATAACATATTTGAATGCTGTTATCACAGCAGCTTTGAGGCTTTCCTTTTCTGAATCTGCAGCCCAAGTATTTTCACTTTTTTCCATGGGTTATGTTTTCTAGAACTTTTTGCAACCTTTTGGACAATTACCAGGTATTCCCATGTTCTGTCCAGCTCATGTCAATTCCTAAAATCACACTACATTAGATTCAGTGGAAGGCTAGTGGAAGGTTAGGTGGATAAAAAAGAACATCTGGATTATTGGGCTAATGGGATGATCACACCCTGCTTGGTGGGCAGTAACTAGTGGAGTACTGCAGAGACTCTGCTCTGTGCACGAGGTTCAACTACAGATTCCTTCCAACCTGAATTCTTCTGTTTCTTTGGATTAGTGCTCAAAATAAAGAATAGGAAAGGAAGGAAAGAAGGTGAAAATTTAAAATATAGTTCATACGCCATTGTGGTTTGTATGTCCCAACAGAGAAGCTGTTTCTTCACAATACTGCAGTAAATATTGTCAAGTGTTCATTTTGCAGCCCATAATAACCCTCACGTCCTTTACAGTCGAACCTGTTATTTCCCATTTTGCTTTTGTATCAGTTTGTCCCTGCCTAAGTACACTCCTTTCTTCCTACTAAGTTATATTTTACTTATATTACTACAACAGGTCAATTTGGGGGGAATTTTATCTTATCTTCCAAAGTACTTGCAGACCAAGAATTTCATAACATCTGCAAATTTAATAAAGAAATCTCTTTCTTCTACTGTCACGAGTGAAAAATATTGTTGAGCCTTGGATAGGCTTTTGTGATATCATAAAATAAACATTTTCACTCTGACAATGAGACAATTTAAAGTAGTTTTACACCAGCTTCATGTTCATATTACTGTTGTTTAATCTGGATAGCTTTTCCCTTGCTGTTTTTAAGACTGTCAGGGGGTAACTTCCAAAGCTTTTCTAAAATAAAGACATATAACAACACTACTGTCCCTCTATCACAGGATACATTAAAACATAATGAATGTTTAATTGGAGAGTTCTAGTTTCTGCCCACATCTAAATTGTTACCAATTACAGAGTGCTAGAGTTCAGTATTTATGGAAATTCATACTTTCTGGAGGTATTTAATGGAATTCTAAATTTCACCATTATTTGATATAGTGAATACTAATTAAAAGTACTGCTTGTCTCTGAATTAAAAGAAATTTAACAGTACAGAGTGCTGACACCACTTTAATTCACTTCATATTCAGTTTTCACTGGCAAATAACTGTGTTCTCTATAAAATACTTTCAGTTTAGTGTATTGTGTGAATCAGTACAGAAATGAATCTCAAGGTAAGTGATATTTTTGGTATGATGTGTGCTTTGCTTAACAATGAAAAAGTTTGGTTGTGCAGAGGACTGGAAATAAAGAAAAGCAGTAATTTCTACTGACGCTACACTGGTATCAGCATGCAAGGATAAACTATCATTTATATTGAGACGCTCTAAGAAGAGTAAAAATACAAAAGACAGTGTTCCCATAAATTCATTTAACTGCAGAATCTTTGGCTAAAGACCTGGAACAAGTTCTTTCTATTACACTAAACTTTGAATTATCATGCAATGTAAAGTCATAATCTATCAATGATGGAGTCCTGTGTTTCATTTTTCCCAGCTGCATTAATATTCCTGAAGATTGAAAGACATGACATGTCACAGCACTTGATGTCCATGGACACCATTAGCTGCAATGCCAGTTAGAGCTCAGAAGTTGCTGGAAGAAAGAGCAGGAATGTGTTTTCAACCTTTTGCTTAATTATTCACGCAACACTGAAGGTAACATCAGTAGTAACAGAGAAAGGGAAGCTCTTTGCAACTCAAAGCAATATTTTGCTAAAAAAAAATCTATAATCTTTGAAGAACACACAACAGACGCTGTAAAGCTAGGTAGAGACTCTGAGCAGAGCCATAGGTAGTGATTACACTGCATAATTACTTAATTACTGAGGCTGCTGTACTTCAGAGAGACTTTACTGAGGCTTTTTTTTTTTTTTTCACTCAAACTTTGGCACAAGGAAAGGCACAAGGAAACCATTTGCTGTTAAATTAAAACAAAGGGCAGAAGGAATGAAACCTGATTATTGTATGGTCTTTATTACCCTGATTCCATGGCCTGTTCCATGTTACATTGCTAGGGATCTAAGGTCATCATGCCTGTAATCCAGTACCACATTCCAGATGAGGATGCTACAATGAGACAAGCCTTATTGGTCAGCTACATTGCTAGTACATTTTCCCAGAGCTCTAGCTCTGATGGAACCATCTGCAGACTATCAGAGCTGTATCCTACTCTATTTTTGCTAGGCTTTCAAGTGCTGTATAGACTGGGAAAGGATACTGGCAGGTAAGGTAAAATTACTTACCTTCCTGCCTAGGCATACCAAAATGAGAATTTAATGCTTTCAGAAAGACCTTTTGGGGAAAACTGACATCATAGAAAGAATAGGATGGAAAAATTACACTTTTCAACTGATGATAACCTACTTTGTCTGATAACACAGGATTTCCCAGACTGCATGGGGACTAGATGTATCTTAGTGGTAATGGAAACAGTGCGAGAAGCTGTATCCTAAACACAATGTCACCGTTTGGGGTCAGGGCACCCCCAAATCTGCAATAGAATGCTCTCTCCCCCTTCCCACCCAAAAAGGGAAGAAAGGAAATAAAGGAGAGAGACTTATTGATTAGGAATGGAAACTAGAACAGCTTTCCTAAGGAAAATGAGTAATAATAACAATAATAAAAAAATAAATATATACAAATATGCACAAAACCAGTATGGAACCCAACCCCACTGATGGTAAATCCGTCCCCGTCCCCACTGATGCTGTGGAAGGGCCCAGCAGCAGATGGGAGCTGGGAGCTGGATTCAGGGATGCGGCCCAGAACCTGGGGCCCAGCCAAGGCCTGAGCAGGGGGCTGAGACTGGGGCCGGAGGCCTCAGGCCAAAGCTGAAGCTGCCAAGGCCAAACCGAGTGAGGAAGAGCCCCGAAGCCGAGAGAGCATCTTAATCTTGGGGTAATAAAAATGGCGAAAGGGCCAAGAGAGAAGGGGCAAGACGGCAAGACCCTCGTGAACCCTCAGTTTTATACCGAATATGAAGTTTATGGATATGGAATACCTCGTTGGCTAATTTAGGGTCACCTGTCCTGTTTGCTCCTCCCTGGAGGTGCAGCCTTTACTTTTCTGCACCCCTCAGTGTGGTACACAAAATCTTGGTTCTTATACCAATCCTTGGTACTAACTATAAACATGGAGCGTTATCACTGCTAGAAGCAGACACTGTGCAAAAACATGCTGCTAACTTAGACAGACTTAGTTGAAAAGTAAAAGTCATAGAACAGAATTGTTCTGTTCTAACCCAAACCAGAACACACAAGCACTTTTTAGAAGAGTGATGGGATCTCTTCTGGTAAAAATACCAAAATGAACAGCTTATTTTGGAAGATAGTTAAAAAAAATATGTGAGCAGAATAGTTTAATTTTTCATCTAGTTTTAGGTCTGTTTTTATTTAAGAGTTAGCAAGCACAGAACTACAATTACTTTTTTGATTTAAAGAACATAGATACTTCTGTGTTTGCTTCCTCCTAAGTACAAGTGATTCCAAAAAAAGGGAAAAAGATGCTCCTTTCGTCTCCTTTTCAGTGAATGGCTTGCTTACGCTTTGCTAGTAAGGGGTCAATGCCTACCCCCAGGGAGCTCAGTCTCCCAGTGCAAGAAACATGATTCTGAACAAGGTGGGTAACAAGGGCAAAGGTACCTGAAAGAATGTACTTTTCTGCTGCTTGTGGGATATATTTTGCAGCTCAGCATTCACACATCACAGGGTGCTGACACCTATAGGAATTCACTTAATGATGTGGGTTTTTTTTAAATCTTCTCACTGGTAGGGACAATGATATATTCAATAAACAAAGAGAGAATTACTATTAAAAGCCTGTTCTCTATCTGCTCTTAAGAGCCATTTCCCTCTGTGCATTCTGAAGCTTCAGCAGACGCATGCTAAAAACTTTGAAGGCATGTCTTTCGTGCTCCCACAGGCAGAAAAGGGAATGGCCTCCTGAGGCCCATTCGGTGCTCATCACTCCAGGTTAGTATTCAGAGGGACTGCTCTTCATGCTTTTATGGTCCTGCCATTGCCCACCTTTTAAAGAGAAGCTCCAAACCTACTGAAGGGGTGAAAGCTTTTGGCAATAAATACACAAGCGACTTAAGTTCTGGTGCCTGTATTAGGAAACACATCCCCCTCCTCATTGTTCTTGTTGCTGTCATTTTCAGTTCTTCTTACAGCAATGTAGCTGCTGCAAGGCTGCTAGAAAAGGAATATTTTCTCCCATTCCTGTTATTGGGAATCCTGGTGCCTAAACTGGACCTAAGAGGAGCCAGATGCTAAAAAGCCTGATATTTAGAACACCCTCAGCTCATTTTCAGATGTGGAAAAGTTACACATTTGAGTATAAGCCCATGAGCATAACTTAGTAAAGTCAAGAAAAGAAGGAAACATCTTTAGATGGCTCATTAGCTAAGTGGCTCAAATCACCCTGTAGCTCCACCTCATTTTTTCTACAATCAATGACATACCAGTGTAGACTGAGGTTACTAATGTTAGAACACTAAAGGTGGGTGACGTGAATCTCTTGTCAATGTCACAGAACCAACCTTTCTTTGTGGATCTCAGCCTAACTGTTTAAAGTTTTCACCATCCAATTAAACTTGATTTAAATAGTGCTCTTTTCCTTTTTAAGAGCATTACTTGGAAATCTGAATGGTTAGTAATTTCTGTTTAAAGACATGCTTAACCTGGTATGCACACAAAACAGAGATGCGAATACAAAAATGTAACTGTATCCTGTTATCCCTCCAGAAGTTCCTTACCACTGGAGTTATACTATATTCGTCCATATAATTTTAAGCTCACAGGAAAGAATCTGTTTGGAAACACCATCTGATAAGGACCTAAGGAAGAACAATAAAATGAAGAGTTTGCAGGTGGCGATAAATGGGGAAAGACTGAAAAAGCTAATAGATCTTATAAATGAATAAAAACCAGCTTATCTAGTGATAGTTACAGGAAAAAAAATAACTGTTGAAATTATATATATATCTCTCAACCTTAAAGAAGGTTACTTAGAAAAGTAAACATTTAAAGTGCAAAGACATTGGATTATTGGCAGTGAGATGTCAGAATAAACTGGTTTAATACCATGGTAAAGCTTATTCACCTGTGGAAGGGTGGGAAGGGTAGAACAAAGATATAGTGTAAGTCTTGCAACTAGGCCATTTAAAAAATGAATGTAACCTCCTTATAGGCATATGC
Source organism: Todus mexicanus (assembly GCA_013389965.1). Classification (NCBI taxonomy): domain Eukaryota; kingdom Metazoa; phylum Chordata; class Aves; order Coraciiformes; family Todidae; genus Todus; species Todus mexicanus. Next base: position 17,095 of record WEIS01030999.1, on the reverse strand, counting down.
AGCATGAAGGTGCCAGACGAGTAGTCTCAAGTGTTGCTAGTTCACAGGATGCTGTGCAATAGAGCTTTGATTGCTGGCCCAAATTACACAAGTACAAGCACTGAATAATCCCATAAAAATTCAAAGCTGCTGTTGCAGAATCAGGCTATATTTACTGAGACCTAAGACAGTATTGTTAGATTGCCAGAGCTCCAACTCTACTAGAATTTTCAGCCCTTTTTTTCATGTGTTTTTCAAAATCATGGAACATTTTTGAGATAACAGAGAACTCTGTGGGTTAGCATTGCCTAAGGAATTAATACTTGCTCCCACAAAATAAGTGATAAAACCTTCCCAAAAGACTGATTCCTAGGAGAATATGTTTACCCCTCTGAAATTATTTGTCCTTTCTCTGTTGATTTATTTAGATTTCAGATCCGGTATATCCTCTCCAAACCTGCAGAACCTTTGAAAGTACTGTTAGGTCATATTGTATAAAATAATAAATTTAACCTCAGATCATTAAACCTGGATATTGTAAAACTAAAACCATAAATAAATTTTTGGAAGCTGAGATTTTCCCTCAATGACACAGTTTTTTTTTCTCCAGGAAATTGTTGATAATTTGAAGAGCTTTACCCCGATGTTTCAGGAAAGCCTGCTTACATATTTTTAAATAACAAATGATCTTTGGAAAATTTGATATCCCTGAAAATTGTATTTATCATTTAACAGTCAAATGGCATATGAAATAGCCAAGAAAGAGCTTTAACCTGTCGACTCAAGGTGTTTAAATATTATAGATGTTTTGTTCAGTCAAGATGAATTATCCCTTTTTTTAACCTTTCATCCTTTACACTTCTGTCCAGTCTGCTGAAAATTGTTTATTTTAAACTAAACCTTGAAGTGATTACTCAAGATTCAAATCAATTGCTTTTAATTTCAAAGCCAGTACAGAGCTTCTTTCAGCACCATGAGACAAAATTGAGTTTTGCTTTCCACAACATGAAGGCAAAATAAACTTTTTTCTCCTGTTCTTGGAAACCAAGTACAAATCTGTGGCAGAAAACCAGGCATAGATTTGGAGGGTGTGGGCAGTGGTGAAAGAATGTTGAAAGGAATCAGGAAAATTTCTAGAGATGTTTGGCCAGGCTGGGATCAGCCCCTGATCCTTCCAGTCCACTAAGACACCCATAAAGACACTTGCATATAGCCCTTGGCAGCAGCAGCAAAAGCAAAGGGCTGTGCCAAGGGGAAACAGAGATCAGCTCTTCAGGCAGTGTACCGTGCTAAAACATCTGATACCCAAAGCTTCTGGCAAAGTCAGAAAGAGCAGCCCTGCTATTGACAGTACATATGTCTCAATATCAGCTGAATGAATAAAACTAGAGTAAAGTCAAAACTTGTAAAAGATTATTTTTTCTAATGTTCATATTAGAAATAATGCTTAGCAGCAGGAAAGAGTGGACTCAGAACTTCTTAAAAACCTGTTTAACAGCTTATTTTTAATGGTGACTTGTTTATTTGATGATAAAACACTTTTTTTTACTTGCTTTCCTGAGGGTACTCCCCTAAAGGTAGAAAATATATACTTCTGTTCTCTGTAAACAGGGCTTTCTTAATCAGCCTCTTGTTTGGGTTAGGAGCAGGAGAGGGTGGGCAATGCAGGGAGTGGTAAAATATTGCCTACTCGAGTGCAAACAGCAAAATTTCTGAAAGCACAAAGCCCAAATACCAACCCAATCAATACTAGGAGAACGAACCAAGAAATCATGCCCAAAGTGAACAGAGGGAGTTAACTCTTCACAATCTCAAAGTCAATCCAATCATAGTAAACTTAATTGCATACTGTATCCTGGAGCTGTTAACTCACAAAGAAAATGGAATGTTGAAGTAGATGTGTTATATTGCAAGCAATATTCTTTGCTTAATTGATTTACACAATCTAATCTTCAAATTGTACTGATAAAAACATTTCTATAAATATACCACTTGTGCAAGAAGCTCAATCCTAAGTATCCTTAACATGTGACTTGAAGAGCTGCCTTTGCTATTTACATTTACTGACCACTGAGGACAGTGCTAAAAAGTTAGAGCATGCAATTGCTTTCCAGTCACTGCTGGCATCTCCTCTGCAGGTTCCTGCCAGCTCCTTCCTGATTACAGTTGTGAAGGAGTCCTCTGTCACAAATTGTGCTGCTGCAATGTTCATGGTCTCCTATCAGTGTGGGCTGTGTGTCCTCTCCAAATTTCTAACTTGTAAGACCTTCAAAATTAACTCAAGCAATCCTACTAAACATTTCCTCAGGTGTTCACGCACAGTCTGCAACATTTTGATACTTGCTTTTCTTCCTCACATATTGATGTCAATTCCATCATTTCAATGCCTGTTCTGGCACTGTAGTAAGCACTGGACAAATTTACTCTTGTGACTCTTTCATCCTACTGCTCTGGTCTCTGCCTTATTCTGCAGTACTTGCCAAAGCCTTGTATGACCCCATGGATTGATCTGCTTGCCTGTCTACTTTGATGTTCCCAGAAAGTGATCTATGAGTGCTTTATATATGCCATATTCTCAGAAATATCAACATATGCTGCCTGTATCATGTACTTGGCTATTTTTATCTGATTCATTTCACCTATTTGTGGCATATAACATAGATCCCCAAGGCAGGAATGTAGTAAATGACAACTCCATTTATAGTTAATGGGAAATAATAAAGACCAGAGTAAAGTAAGATGCTGGAAAAAATATTTTAGGTAACAGTGCATTGCGTTTCTCCATTGTCTAAGAACCTAATGTGACTGCAAGTCCTAAGTGAAATCCCTACAGTAAAGTGCTATGAATGCACTAGTTACTGCTTAATTTGGACTTCTTTTCTGATTTATCTTCATCTGCTGAAGAAAGACCTTTATGTTCCCAGACATAAGCTATATATACATGTTGTAGGACTATGCTTTTTTTGGTTGTTAGGGATTTTCCTTGCAGATGTCATTCGATATAACAAAAAATACTGGAAGTGTATCATGTCTTGTTTGACCCATCCCAAGAAGATTTCTATAATACGTCCTAATAATGGATCACTACATGAATAATAGAAACACAGTATAACACACATAGTGGTATATTCACATACATATTACTTGTTTGTACTTGCATTAGTATTAGCGTTGGTATCCCTATTTGTCTTAGCATTAAAAATTAAAAAAACCTTACAAATAGAAACATGGTATTTTTATATTGCTACATAATGAGAGAAAAATAAGCGCCTGTCATGGATTTATGTTTTATTTTTGCACTGAAAATATCTTTTAACAGAAGCTGACTCAACTTAAAGTATAATATTTTTGAGGTACATTAATGCTAGATATGAAAGTCACAAGTTTATACAATATTCCTAGTGGAGATTTTGATGAAACTATATCTTCCTGAACACTCCTGAAAGAATTTACCTGAATATATATTTCCTGAAGCAATCTCAACATATTACTGTATTTTGATTGTATGTGAATACACACAGACACATGTCTGAAGTATATTTAATAGTATGTAATATCATTGCTTTTCTAAACAAACAGGCTTGACAAATAGAGGAGGAAAATTAGTTTTCTGGTTCATACCCACAGAAAGACTTATTTTATGTAATCTACACAAACCTAGAAATAAAGGCATATGTATGCATAGGGATACTCTTTAATTAATTTCCATTTTTAAATTCCATTTACAAATTCCTATTGTATTTTACTAAAAGCAAGATAGCTAGCATAAACTGCCAGGCTAAATACAAAGTGTCATTAAACATCTGCCTTGTTTCATTGTCTGACTTACAGTGTGTGTTGAAGTCCATCCTCTCTTATCTGACGCAATGATTTATATTAGGGAAATATATGAATCATCTTAGGCTGTTAGGGTTAAGAACTTGGCTCTTCCTTACTTTTCTAAATAGATGTTTGGCAAGTTATAAGCAACCTAGAAATATCTTGCTAGTAGAAAATAGTTGGCAAATGTTAATTCAAATCTCCAGCCAGAATGTTATTAATGCTGTTTAGCACCAGTGGCAGAAACTCATACTGAAATGATCAGTCCAGCAAAATGAGGAGCATCTTCAGTTCTTTTGAATGCAGTGGAAAATCAGGTTACTCAGCAGATCACTAGATATATTCAACACATAACAGATAAAGCCCAAATGAAGGAATTTGCAACGGTCTGGTGACCCATTTTACTTGGGCTAAGATTGTTTGTTTCTTGGCATCCCTCAAATGAGTTTCCAAAAAAGCACAGAACAATCCCAGTTTAATTAGTAAGTCAGCACCTCAAAGGAGTAAGCTTTTTAGCAAATGTATAAAATGAATACTTCTGATCCTTTTGCCAATCTATTAATTCTCCAATTAACAAAAAAAAAA
>WEIS01030999.1:0-12702 GCA_013389965.1 Todus mexicanus | reverse complement strand
AAAAAAAAAAAAAGAAAAGGGCAGAGTAATGCTTCATTAGAGTTTAAAGCGGTGGAGAAAAAACTACAAAATAAAATTTAAAAAAACTTGCCTTGAAAATCAAAGACAAAACTTTAAAGTAGTTTTGTAAAATAACATTAATGTTCATGAAATATGCTTAAAGTGGAAATTGCTTTGGGAAGTTGGGAAATGTTCACATAGTGCTGGATATCACACATGAGGTGCAAAGCACAACACAGTTTAAAAAGACACAATGGGTCAAGAATAGAGTTAAAGTGAGCATGGTATTCAAAAAGTGTGAAAAAAACTTCCCACATTAAAAGGTTCTGGAAAAGATGTTTTGGTAACTTGAAGATCTTTTTCCATTTTCAGTATTGCTTTTGGTTACCAGCCCTTTTGACCTTTTTCAAAACAAACACCAAAAGAAGCATTTTGATCTGGGATTACACATATTAGGCTTATTTCAAGACTAGTATTTTCTGCTTTGTTTCTTTTTGGAAAGGGGGTGTTTCAGTAGGATTTTCAAACCAAAGAATATAACAAAAGCCGTGGTTTTGGCATGGAAAAGCTTGGAACATTTTCCCTTTTGTATTAGTTATAATAACTTGAAATTAATACAATGGACAGGTGATGGTGTTTGCCAGTCCAGCTTCACTAGGATTCTGTGAAATAACTTTAACCCACTGATTGAGGGCAACTTCTGTGTTCTGGCTATTTTTTTCTAGCTGCAGCAGCTGGCGTAATAATAGATATTCCCCCTACAGCCTTTCTTACATTTGTGTTTATATTATCACAGCTAAACCAACACTATTATTAGAAAATACTATTGTGCCGAGGAAATTATTCTGATCTTTCCTGTTGTATGCTATTTAGGCAGCAAAAAGCAGCAGGTTATAATTTCGCCATCTGAGAGTCTCTACTACCTGTTAAGGGCCTGGGCAAAAGCGGTTCTCAGGACGCCACTGGAAGCAGGTAACCTATCAGTCCCTAGTGAGCTGCATCAACTCTGTGGTGGAGGTGAAGCGGACACTGCCTGAAGGGCACATGAGGTGACCGGATGGTCATTTTGTAGTTTGTTGTAGCTTCTGCTCATTTCAGAGCAGCCAGCCTGTTCCAACAGACCTGCAGCCTCACCTTCTCAGTGAAGGTAAGTGCGCGTAGGTCCTGCTCCTCCTGCCTTGCACTTGTGTAGTGAGCAGAACCAGTGCATGTGCTTGAGTATGAGGGTGAGAATGTCCATAGCCATGATTATTTACTGGTAAATCATTAATTACTGGTGTTATAAATTACTAATAGATTTTTCTGTTAATTGTTAGTAGATGTCCTGGCATAGTTTTGGCCCGTGAATCTGACTGTCCCTCAGGAATGGCTGGGCACAGGAAAAGCTGAAGTTACCCATTTCTGAAAGCAGTTTCAGTGTAGGTATCCTCTTCTGATAATGTGCTCCATGGGATGTGAGGCATTATGGCACTTAATTCAGATATGATCTTTCTGTAGCCTAGCTGCAGACAAAGCTACGACTATGGCTGGATGAAGACGCTCCCGGTTTCCATAAAAATAATAACTCCCCCATGCGTTACATAAGAAAATCCATGCTGAACCAACACATGCTGTTTTTAGAATAACAGTCTCATGCATACGGCACACATTACACTGTGACAAACTTCTGAAAAGCATTTATAGATGGCTACACTGTGCCACCTGGAGTTTTAATAAACCAAAACAAATTATTTTATCTCCATCTCATATAATTTTATTTATGAATAAAGTATTCATATTTTGAGCAAGAGTTTACTTCCATGAATCACTGATAGGGAATTCATGAATAGATTTTCTAGTGTTCTGAGGAAGGCTCATAAGCTATCTAGAAAGCACTATTAACTGTGTAATTTGTCAGTATATTTTGGATGCTGGGAAAAGAGAAAAATAAAGAGGTAGAGATGGGTGCAAGAGCATTATGGAAGTGGGTCTTCATGAATATTTTAAAATGTTAATATTGTGAGTCAGACTCATTGCAGAGAAATCCACAATGACATCAGAGGGCTTTTACTTCCATTCCTCCTTCTCAATTCTGTCTACCTGGACAGCTCTTTTGGCTGATGCACAGTTTTACTATATCTTTAGAATTCTGTCTGGCTCAGGTAGATTTAATTAGATAGGTTTGAGTTTGAGGTATTGCTATGCTGCTCCTGGTGCCATTGCCCCTCTTTAGGGAACGCTTATTCTTTTTTGTCCTGTTTTTTGTGGGGTTTTTGGGTTTTGTTTGTTTGTTTCTTTGATTGCTTTGGGGTTTGTTTATTTGTTTGGTTGTGGGTTTGTTGTTTTGCTGGGTTTTTTTAATCTAGGAAAACTACTAGTTGAGAAGATTTCTCTGGTGAAAATGTATCTATAGATTTTTCTTGGATACAGAAAGAGGAAATAGTTGCAGCTATTTTGTCAGTTAAAAAAACTTTTACAACACAGAAATGTAACAAGTACAAAAATATCAATATAAATCCCATTCATTTTCTTAATAACAAACAGAATATTGCCATTTTACTCAACTGAAGAAAGATTCTACTTTACCAGTATGAACAACTTTTGATATTGGTAAAAGCTTTTGAAGATGAGAAAGTTTCCACCTGAACCTGGAAGAAATCTGTTCAGAAGATGAATATGGCTTTCAGCTTTGTCTATCTAGCAAACAAAGAAAAAGAACTGCAGCCTTCAGGGATCTACAAGCATTAAGCAATATATTCTCGGTAATGCTGTGAGAATCAAGCTCTCACTTGAACTGTCAGTTTACATATTCTATTCCTTTTTCTCCCTGTGAAAACCAATTTACTGCTAGTATCAATAATTTAAAAAGAAACTTTTAAACCCCCCTGCTAGATGGATTTTCATTTCTTCCTACTGAAATAGTAGGCTAATTTATGCAAAAGTAAAAGAAACAAAACTTACACATACAAACACTTTTAAATATGGAATATTTTTGAAGTATAGCTATCACTAAATAGTCTAACCAAACCATGTATTGCTGCGTACGGACAAAAGTTTTGAATTTGAGCACCTGTTTGCAAGATGGCTCAGTATTAAATGAGACTTGAAAGTCAGCTGTGTGGGTTGCCATATGGAGTCTCACATGTTTACCAGCATGGATATAAAAGAAGAAATACTACTGGAGTTTCACATGTTTACCAACACGGATATAAAAGAAAAAATACTACTCTTTTTGCTATTCAACTCACTGATTTGAGTCGTTCTTTCTGTACAACACTGCAGTTTTAGTCCCTGGTCATGGATCTACTACATCTTTCTTGAACTGAAGTCTCAAATGTATTGATGTAGCAAAACAAAGGTACCCCATGGGGTAACTGTTTGTGTCCTACCGCAAGTACTGAAGCCTGAGTATCGGTGTCAGAGGACCAGTTTATTCTCACAATGCAACCATACTCTGCTTTCCTAATGGAAATACTTGCAAGAATGAATAGAATGTATGGACTTAGTAAAGTTTTTAAAAGAAAAGATTCTTCAGTAAATATGAAGGCTTATTTTTGCTTTGGAATTTGCTTTTATTTCATCTGAATTGAAACTTAAATGGAAATCATTAAAAGGAGAGTAGGCTGTGAGAGAAAAGAGTTAAATATAGACCAGGAGAAGTGCCTCATGGCTCCTAACACCGTCTTTGTAGATTATTATGTGGGAAATGTAAGAAGAAACGTTACTTCAGCTATTAAAAATTATCAAAGTGTACCTGGAAGCTTAGAAATGTCATGAAACTTAGCAGGTGATCAAAAGATGTACACAGTTTCAAGATCACTCCATAGAACAATGAAGAAAAGGTGCTGTTTCTTTACCAGCTATTGAAGACTTAGTCTCTGATCATATTTAGGAAAAATGCTCATTGACATTACATAGTAGAGTTCTGGTTTATATGAACAGCAAAGGAACAGCAGAGCCTGTGGGATATGAAGAGAATCCAATGAGTTACAAGGATGCCAAGCTATCCTTCCCAGTACACGCACATCTGAAGTAATCTCTGATCCAGCTAGCATATGCTGCAGGAAAGAGAAGTATCTGAAAAAGCTAAGGAAATCAGAATGGAAATACCAGTCCTAAAATCTTACATCTCTCCACTACACCCCCAGACACTATGAAATGGTTTAGAAAGAAGTGGAAAAGTAGTCCTAAGTCAAAGTCAGTAGCCTTTAGCATTTGGGTCAGTAATGCTGTGTGCATGCAGGGAACATCTTGATCACCAGAGATGACCATCCACTGGACTCACTGAAAGGGAGTGGCTCTGCTAGTGTCTCTATAGGTGCTGCATCACAGGGCAGGCTCAGTAAAAGCCCTTAAAAAACATCAGGATGAAGCCACTGTAGAGGGCAAATGAGCTGCTCTAGCACTTGTTGCAGGGACCGAAGACCTACTGCCTGAGGGATAGAGGCTAGGAAAGTCAGCACTGGTGGTAGAAATGCTGTGTATGCAATCTTTTCTTCAACAGCACTAAAACACTGTCTCTACAGAACAAGGGGGAGGTTTGACAATATGCCACAGTAAATTTCCGCTATCTTGAGTTTATGTGGCAGCGTTTTGGTAGCAGTGGAGGGGTTACTAGAGCAGTGGTGGTGGTAGCACTTCTGCAATAACATGCTGGGCAATCTGGAGTGGAGGGCAGGAATGGGATGTGAGACCAACACTTATGGAGGCAACAAGGTCAGTGAGGAAGGAAGGGGAGGAGGTGTGCCAGAGATGCCCCTACAACAGTCTGTTCCTGAAGCACTGCACCCTGTGGAAAGGATCCGTGCTGGAGTAGTTTATGAAGAAATACTGCCCATAGGAAAGACTCACATTGGAGAAGTTCATGCAGTACTGTGTCCCATGGGAGGGCCCCCACACTGGAGCAGCAACAGAGTGTGAGGAGTCATTCCTTGGAGAAGGAAGGAGTGTTCCCCCTGTGCCACTGGAGGGGAGAATTTAGAGAAATCAGGACCAACGCTGAGCTCAGGAAGAAAGCGGGGCAGAGGGGAAGGTGTTTTTAAGTTTGGGTTATATTTCTCATCATCTTACTCTGATTTGATTAGTAAATTAGCGTTGTTTGTTCTGTTCAAATGAAATTTATGTTTTTTCCCCAAGTTAAGTCTAATTATTGCCCATGACCGTAACTGGTGAGTGAGCCCTCCCTCTTGATCTTGACTCTCAAGCCTATTGTGTTTTCTCTTCCCCATCCTACTAGGGGGAAAGAATGAGCAAGTAGCCACACGGTATTTAGTTACCAGCTGAGCCTAAACCATGATACAAGATTACAGACACATACACTTCGGTTCATTTATATTTGAAAGGGGCAGAGTGAGGAAAAAGGAAAGAGAACACACTGTACCCAGCTATAATGAAGACCTTCCAGTAGCCCAGAGTGCTCTGCATTTCGGAGCTGCACATGTTCACCTCCCCTTTAATTTCTCTACTTACTCCTTACTCACTTATGTCTGGATCCTTCTGAACCCCCAGAGCCAGTGGGAAGTGAGGACTGGCACTTGGGGCCACCCGTACTGCTGATGCCACTGAACAAGGCTGCTGTCACTGCTGAGACATGGCCCCCCGTGAGGCCTGGTGACCTGCTGCTGTTACTTTCTAACAATACTCACAGAATCACAGAATGGTAGTAGTTGGAAGGAACATCTGGGGATCATCTAGTCCAACTCCCCTACTAAAGCAGGTTTACCTAGATCAGGTTCACAGGAATGAGTCCAGAACACTCCCCAAAAGAGTTTCTATGTTTCCAAGAAAACATGCACAATTTTAAAATCTCCACCTGTAGACAATGAACTTAATGGGCAGGCATCACAGCCAGGTGGAAAGACACTTTTCACCACTATTGTGCCAACTTCTATTTCCCTCTGTCTCAAAGCAGAAATATGAATATGTTGTTGCAAAGGGCTTCAATTAGCTTTTGCAAATTTTCACTTTTTTCAATAAAATATTATTTTTATAGGGGACATTTAACAGAAAAAAAAGGGTTTGACAATAGGTCAAGTGATATATACTCTTCTTTAATTGAAACAGCAACTATTACCTACAGAGATTAGTGGTTTCAAACATAAAATGAGAAACACCCTTTAAGTTCTCATTGCCTCCTAACATTCATTTAACAATATTTTCTCTGGTGTAAGATTGAGAAACAATTTAGCAATCAGTGAAAGTACTTGTTTTCACTTCAGAAATAAAAGCAAGTTCATGAACGTGAAAATATAGGAAGTCTCACCGAAATTTTATTAATGAATGTTTTAATATACTTTCCTTAGGGAATTTCTCAGTGTGGAAATATGCAAATGACATTATTTTTAAAAGCACAAAGAGAACCTGATTTATACTGATTAAAAAAATAAATAAATAAAGCCTTTTGCAAAATAACAGATAACTCACTGGGGTATCACTGACCTATTCCTTTCTCACTTATTAAATGAATCTCAGGACTGTTTCAGGATCGTATTGGTCTTGTTTTAAAATGACAGATGACCTCCAAATCAGTTCTCATACCAATCTCTCTTAGTGGACAGCTGCTTGTCAGTGGTGCCCTCAGAACTGAAATAGACATTGATGGACAAGAGCTTCAACTGTCCATTTAAAACATGCAGATTTCCTCTATTAAACTGATCTTTTTTGTTGGGTTTTTGCTGGTGTCTTGCTAGTTATTTTGTTGTTGTTGTTTTACAATGAGCTTTTATTGATTAGGCATTTAGTGCTACAGTAAATTAAAGGGATGTTTGCAATGCTGTAAAGAATTTGTAATTGATAACATTTTAATACAAAACTTTTGCCACAGGTTTATGAAAAGGGTTATATTATTATCTATAAATACATATTTCTCTAGTACAGTAGTAAGTTTACAAGTTTGACATCATTCTGTTTTGAAATAACATATATGAAATTTCTCTAAGCAGGGTGTTCTATTAAAATGAGTATTTTGCTACTTTTAACACAATACAGCAAGTTTAGTTTTAGAAGCATCAGTGTATTTATAGCATCTCAACATTTATTGCAGATTTTTAGTGTGTGAAAGGTGAAAACAAAAAATTATGATCTGTCTTTTATTCAACATCTATGATACTGTTATGTGTGCATGCATGTTGTGTTTTAAACAGAGTAACAATGTAGAATAAGTGTTTACTTTAGAAATGGTGAGTATTACATGCCTTTTCTCAGAGCCTGGTTTTGCTCTTGTGGTATCCATTGTCTAGATAGTACTTCACTATAGAGTGGTGTTCAAAAAAATGAAATCTTGATTGCAATTACAGCAAATGTTTATTAAATATGAGCAAAGGAAGAAAAAATCAGACTATTTATAATCATTCCTTGCTTCCTGACTTACCCTGCAATGAAATTTTCTTGTTTTCATTTTTCCTTTAAAAGTGAATATTATAAAATCATAACTGAATCTAGGTTCAATCACATTAGCAATTCCTCCAGCTTACCAAGACAATACTTTTATAAAGTTCTGTCATCAAAGGCATTTACTTCAGAAGTATTTGCATTTTCTCTTCACTTTTTTCCTCTCTGAATTAGATTACTCTGTTTCATCCCAAAAATCTGTTAATGAAAATGGTACTGGACCCAAAGTGGACTCCTGTGTGAGGTTATTACATAACACTTTAAGTCTTGGCAATTTCTTTTTAACAATAATTCACTCTGTGATTCTTATGTCAGTTACACATACTTCATTTTTCATGCTGTAGGTAAATCTGAGCTATTTCAGTAGTATTTGCTCCATTTTAAAGTTCAACCCTCATGATTTCTGAATTAAATTATTCACACTATTTTACATGAATCCCATTTATCTTTTCCCAAATCCCACATTTTTAAAAGTTTAAGTGAAGCCATGGATATCACCTGTTAATTCCCACAAAGGGATGAATTTCATCGCAAAAATCTATAGGTGACAGAATATCATATTCTGCTCAAGACTAGTACAGACAGACTGGAGGTACATTTGCCTCAGCTGCAGGTAGGTTAGGATAAAAACGAGCTTCTCTCCCTGCAGTTTGAGTTGCACAACCACAGCCCAGCTCAGAAGTCATATAGTTGCATTTATCCTTCCTCTGAGCTAATGAAATTTGCCCATCAATCAAGAATATCCACTCTGTTACAGCATGCTGTTAATGTGTGTGAAGCATGAACCAGACCTGGCTGAAGTTCATCCAGTTCAGAAAAGAGACAAAGTAAACCCAGAGCTCCAGAATGCAATTCAAACTATTTATTAATTTGAATGTCACCATCAAAAATATCTAAATCAATTGTTACAAGTACCCTCAGTGTGGTGGGTTGACCCAGGCTCAAGCCAAGTGCTCACCAAAGCCCCTCTATCACTTCCCTCCTCAACTCGACATGGGAGAGAAAATACAATGAAAGGCTCGTATGTCAAGATAAGGACAGGGAGAGATCACTCAGCAGTTACTGTCACAGGCAAAATAGTCTTGACTTGAGGAAAATTAATTTAATTCATTGCTAATCAAATATGAGTAAGACAAAGAGAAATAATATCCAATTTTAAAAACCCCCACAACAAACAAAAAACTTCACCTTCCTTCCACCCCTCCATTCTTGCTGGGCTCAATTTCACTCCAGATTTCTCTACTTCCTTCCCTGCAGGTACAGGGAATGGAGGTTGCAGTTAGTTCATCACATGATGCTTCTGTCACTCCTTTCTCCTCAGGGAGATGACTTCTCGCACCCTTCTGCCACTCCAATGTGAGTTTCCCCCCAAGGGAGAGAGACCTCCATGAGCTGTTCTAGTGTGGACCCCCCACGAAGTCTCAAGCCCTGTCAGCAAACCTGCTCCAGAATGGGGTCCTCTCTCCACAGGTCCACAGGTCCTTCCAGGAGCCTGCTCCATCACAAGCTTCCCGTGGGTCACAGCCCTCTTCAATCTTATCCACCTGCTCCAGTATGGGGTCCTCCAGGGGATGCAGGTGGATATCTGCTCCACCAGTAAGCCCTATGGGTTGCACAGGGAGAGCCTGTCTCACTATGGTTTTTACCATAGGCTGCAGGGAATCTTGGCTCAGGTGCCTGGAGCACCTCCTCTCCTTCCTTCTTCACTGACCTTGGTTTCTACAGAGTTGTTTCACATGTTCCACTCACCCTGTATGAAGTTGCCATTGCANACATGTTCCACTCACCCCGTATGAAGTTGCCATTGCACCATTTTTATTTATTTTTTTATCCATTCTTGAATCTGTTATCACAGAGGCACTACCACCATCGCTGGTTGGCTCAGCCTCAGCCAGTGGTGGGTCCCTCTTGGAGCCTGTTGGAAGTAGTAATGCACAGATCATTGAAACCCATTGCAACTGATAAACATCTAGTGTCCAGAAAACACACTGAGACTGGGTGAAGGCCCAGTGATCAGTGTTTTAATGACATAGATGTGTGATGCTGGAGTCCTATTCTTCTGGCTTATGGCAGCAGTTAACTTTTCCTGGCAGAGGATGAAACACAATTGCCTGTTACTGGCAGAGAACATCAGGGCTAAATCCCCCATCAAGGAATTTTTGTGCAACTGCTGATCCCACTTAATAATTTGACTACAGTCCTATCCCTACACTTTGCACATTAATAGACAACTGAACTATAAATATTAGTTCTATGTTGGACCTATTTTGTAGACAAGAATTTGACACCAAATCATAAAGACAGACTGACGGCTTTGTCCTCCTCACCCATCCCAGAAGTGACACCTTGTGGTAAGAGTTGAGTCTGGGCTATGCTGACTGTATGTTTGTTTATTTGTGTGTATTTCTTTATCTATATAGTGATTTTCTGCAGCTAGTGTATTTATCACTGGCAATCTCAAAGAATCTGTATATGTTGCAAGTGTAATAAATTGCACTATTAGCATATCCGACTGCTTCTTGTGAATGCAACTGGGCCTACAACATACAGGCTGCTTACAAATCTGGTGTTGGACCTATAGTTGTGATAAAATGTGCTATTTGTATGACCAACTGCTCTCTTAGAAGGGAACTGGGTACAGCACACAGGCTGTTTGCGAATCTGGTGTTGGAACTATAGGCACACTTCTTAATTGGTATACCTATTAAGAGATAAGTCCAGCTGCCCCTAGCCCCTCTAACCTCTGAGGACCGGCTAGAACACAAGGGGATTTATCTCTTACTAAATTTATCCCCCACTTCATGCAACAGAGCCAACTGGCATTGCCTGTGTTGGTCACAGGGGAAGCTTCTATTAGCTTCCCACAGATGCTGCTCCTGTACGCTACCCACTACCAAAACCTCGCCATGCAAGCCCAATACACTAAGACAAATCTGTTCAGTTGAGCACTCAAGAGTCACAAAATCTATGTTTTGCCCCACCTCTTTCAGCTTGAGACAATTTGTACTCGTGGTCACTGAAAGCATGTTGAACTGCATGTGCAGAGTCTGAACGCTTTCCTGCTCTTATTCCAGACAGGCATAGTTTCAGCATAGGATAGGTGGATGATCACAAATAAGGAGCCTGCTTCTGTTACTTGATGATTAAGACATTTTATTTGGATGAGGATGGCACCAGGTCCTGGATCTTGCTACAGATACTGTTGTGCATTTTCTACTGCCATTAGTGTATAAAAGGTCTTGAACAGGAATGGGAAACATGATATTCATTCTCCTTACTCCACCAGAAAATAACATAATTTCTGGGTGACCTGGGCAGATTATTTCCTAATTAAATGGAAGTAACAAAACCACAAGAGTATTAGAAAACAAACATTACTGTAAACTCAATGATTCATTACCTTAATATTATTTGTGATGCATAGTTGCATTATTAGAAGTCTGTAAATTTCTTCCTAATCTCATAATGAAAGCACAGAAGCAAGTTTGGGCAGTTAGAGAGTAGCCCTCAGCAATGTTAAAAAAGAAGAACATACAAGAAATAAGTAAGTTCGGAATCCTTCAGCAGTATCCACAGTGTTGGAAAATAATTCTGTGTCATCACGGTGCCACAATTGCCTGTCTAGCAGAAGTCTTCAGGTGTGCATTTTTCAAACCTTTCCACTTACGAGAAAATAATGCTTTGGAATTTTGAGGTAGATGAATCAATTAATTTACAAAATTCTCTCCATTGTTTTATGGGCTTGGAATAGCTGGAAAATTAATTTGAAAAATGTTTCTGTTTTTTATTTTGTTTTGTTTTTCCAATTTATAAAAAAGAATAGCAAGTCTTCATGGCTATGTTTATTTTCATGACCTTTCCATACACAATCTTTGAATTTTTAATGTATAATTCCTACACTTTTCTTTTGACTAAAGAACCTCATCCAAGGCCTGGACATTATGCTATGTTCTACTCCATTCTAAGATGATGACCAAAGAGTAAAAGCACTTAACTTTAACATAAAGAGGGAAATGCACAATGGAATTTTGTAAGTAAATTAATTTTGATGGTTGTTCTACCTCTCATTACAAGTTGTTCCCATATCAGTTTTACATCTTTCCATGGGATTCAAAAGATAATTTTATGGACCTTATAATTTTGACTGCTTGGGATCTGTGTGTTGTTTTAAATAAAATCCTTGCAGTTATTCTCATGAATTCTAAGTTTTACTCAAAAGCTGTGGTGTCTGGTGGCGTAATCTCTTCATTCTAATTAATCTTTGCAAATGAAGGGATGTTATCTTTTGAAATGCTAAAATGTTTATAAAAAGTACAGATTCAGAAATGTTCCTGTCAAAGTACTGATGTTATCCAAATACGTCTTAGATGTATTCACAAGATCACAGTGGAAGTAGGAGAAGAGTCAAAGGATTCCTAGTTGCTTTCGTCACGTGCCTGTGAATAAAATTTTGAAGGGTTCACTAGTCAGGAGTATAATAAATATAGAAGGCCTTGGGGAAAAAGGCAATCCATGGTAAGGGCAAGTTTTCTGGTGGGTGACTATGGCTTCAAAAGCTGTCATGACAGAAAAAAATCCCCAAACAATAAATAATCTAAGGTGAAAACAATAATTATCCAGCTTTTAATTTTGGAAGAAAATCCATTCAACTACTCCTTTCCACAGGCTATTTCTTAATATAGGGAAGTATCTATGGAAAACCAAAACAAATCTAAGGAGTCTGACCAAAATTTGTAGCTTCTGAGGTTTTATCCTCATATTCTTCATACCATAAAGTAACATCATTTTTGTACGTGGTAGGGTTGTCGTTCTGATTGCAACCCTCATACTTACTAATCTGATGCACACTTGTGATGGAAATGTATTTTATAAATAAAATGAACTCCTCATTATCTTCACCTGTTTGTTTCCCACAGCAAAACATTTGGGATGAAATCCTGCCCTTACACATCCAAGAGTAAAATTTCCATTAATCATAAAGAAGCTGATATTTTACCCTTTATTATTGACCTTTTAAAAGTTTCATATTATGAAAGCATAATGAGAAGCTGATATACCTGTACCATTCGGTATAACCCTACATCAGAGCTTTATGCTGATACAAAGCTTTGTGTCGACTTGGCTCTTGAGGTTTCCTTGTATTTCAGTGAAATAGAATATTCCACTGATAATAACTTATTCTCTTTAGGATGGCGGAAAATGAAACATGCTTCTGTTATTTAAAGGACCCAGGCGCCTGTTAATTATTCTATAAATACAGCAGGTACATGACTTAAATGGAATCTGACTATATAACGCGATACATTAAGCCTTTATATGCCACTTTCTGTCTTT
>WEIS01030997.1:3919-22270 GCA_013389965.1 Todus mexicanus | reverse complement strand
GGGCCGGGCCGGGCCGGGCCGCGGGCCCTGCGCCGCTCCGCGGGCTGGCGGGAGCTGTAGGCGGCGGCGGCTGCGGGCTCTGGCCAGGCGGAGCTGCCGAGGGCTGCGGGAAGGAAGGGGAGAGCCCCGGGGCTGCCCCGTTGCTGTAGGCAGCGCCTCGGCTCTGTGCCCGTCTCCTGTCCCCACGCAGCCTGCCCTCGCAAACCCGCAGCAAAAAATAAAGGTGCTGCTCTTCTGGTTTTCAAAACTGCAGTGGCTCCAGTTGCTGTGGTTTCTGATTGAAGTCGTCAATAAATAAATAAGTCGTTTCTAAATGTTTTCGTGATGGACTATCCTTACTTAAAATGTGGATGATTAAAACAGCGCTAGCCGCTTGAAACCAGAAGATTAAGTCTTTTGTTCGACTTTGTTAGCAGGTGTGTGGCGTTTAAAGCTCCTGTTGCTTGGGGTTAGATTGATGAACTGGAGTTTATAATCTGTATTACAGAAAAAACAAAAACAGCCCTAATTTTTAGGGAAGAAAGTTGCATTTAAACTGAAAGAATGTGCAAGAAAAATTTACTAGGAGTGAAGAAGAAAGCAAAAAAGACCTTTGTACATGTATGTATCTGGAGCTAAGGAACAAATACTAGTTTTTCAGAAGCAATTTACCACCCTCTGTCGCAGTAGTAATCGAGTCTCCCCCAGAAATTCCTTCCTCTATTACCTTTAAGATAAAGATTCCACCAGAAGTATATATTAAATTTTAGTGCCAATAGTTTCCCCCTTGAACTTTATTAAAACAGTATTTCACAGTCGCCAAACCATGTCCGATGAACTAGACTCATGGGAAACTGGGAAAATAATAATCGTTGCTTCACCAGATCTTCCCTATAATGGGATGGCAGGGGAGGCAATATAGAGAGAGCAGTGGTCTTTTCAGTGAGACTGCATTAGTAANCCCCCCACCCCAGCGGCTCTGAGGAACCGAGCCGGGCCGGCACCCCCAGCTCGCTGGCGGCGCAGGGAGGAGGAGGAGGAGGAGGAGGAAGAAGAAGAAGAGGAAAAGCCGCAGCCCCGCGCTCAGGCGCCGCTTACCCGAATTTACCGCCAACGGCGCCGCCATCTTGGCGAGAGGGAGGCGCGACCGCGGCGCCGCCGAGANGGTGTGTGGCGTTTAAAGCTCCTGTTGCTTGGGGTTAGATTGATGAACTGGAGTTTATAATCTGTATTACAGAAAAAACAAAAACAGCCCTAATTTTTAGGGAAGAAAGTTGCATTTAAACTGAAAGAATGTGCAAGAAAAATTTACTAGGAGTGAAGAAGAAAGCAAAAAAGACCTTTGTACATGTATGTATCTGGAGCTAAGGAACAAATACTAGTTTTTCAGAAGCAATTTACCACCCTCTGTCGCAGTAGTAATCGAGTCTCCCCCAGAAATTCCTTCCTCTATTACCTTTAAGATAAAGATTCCACCAGAAGTATATATTAAATTTTAGTGCCAATAGTTTCCCCCTTGAACTTTATTAAAACAGTATTTCACAGTCGCCAAACCATGTCCGATGAACTAGACTCATGGGAAACTGGGAAAATAATAATCGTTGCTTCACCAGATCTTCCCTATAATGGGATGGCAGGGGAGGCAATATAGAGAGAGCAGTGGTCTTTTCAGTGAGACTGCATTAGTAAGGCGGCTATAAGAAAAAAAAAAAGAGACAGAAACCAGAGGAACAGGTTCACAAGGATCAGCCAGAAGAGAAAGAGGAGGGAAAAGGAAATTTAAAAAGAGGGGGGATAAAAAGTCTATCCTGTCAAGAACAGCTCCAATCAGTTCAGCAGATGGATCTATTCTTCTTAATTTGGCCTAATTTGATCATTTAGTCAAAAGGCTCATGTTTCGTTGAGATTTCCCTTTTCTTGGTCTTGCCTGTGTATTAGAACAGACCCACTGCAAAGAGAATGATAGTAAATTCTTTATTTCATTCTGGGAATGGAAGAGTGCTAGGGCAAGAAGTGAAAGTAGAAAGTAAATTTACTTCACAAGCAGCGGAACTAAAGCTGCCTCAGTACCTGGGTATGGCGTTCCTGTATCCTCTCCTGTGTACCCATCACTTCAAAGCTACAGCTCTGCTACTATGCTGCCCATGTGCCACCTCAAGACCCATGAATATGAAAGGCAGGTATCATGACAAATGTGAAGATGTGTGTGTTGATTGCCTGACCATGGAAAACATAGTGGATAACCTGACGTTGTACTTCAGCCTTTCCAACGACGCAGATCCTAATTTTGATCTTTTTCCTTTATTATATGTTCCCTGATTTTCACAAGGTTTGTGAGGACATTATTTTTTGAGCCCTTTAGCCCTTGATCAGATTAGGTTGGAATTGGTTCGGGAGTTGCAACAGGTTGAAAAGTTACTGAAAAAGTGTGGCAGAAAGAGCGTGATTTCCTAAGCCTGGCTTCCTTAAGAAACAAGACTTAAAAAAAAAAAAAAGGAAGAAAGAATGAGAAATAAATAAATTAATCTGTTTTTTTTTTAAAGCCTTTCCCAGGCATTAAGAGCTGTCATATTTCTTTTGGCATTCAGATGCAGCCAGATTGCACACTTTTTTTTTTTTAATCTCTGTTGGAGAAAAAAAATCCTTTCTAACCACTGCAGATTTAATATTTTAAATTTTCAGATAATTCTTTCCTCTCCTTGCCGATTGGCAAACAGTCACATAGCAGCAGGAAAAAAAAAACCACCCTGAAAAGAGCAGATAGCATGGGGTAGGTCGTTGGGCAGCTGAACTTCAGAAGAAAGATACCACATTTAGCTCCAGCTGCACAGCATTTATTATACTCTTTTCCTGTCAGCAATGTGATATTTTAATGCAAAATAGCTGTGACAGTACAGCTCCTAGTATGGATGAAGTAAGAGAGGTATCTGGATATGCCATACCATACATTCTGCACACATTTACATTGGCATAACTGCATCTATCTATGCTTTGATGAGTAGGCAAGTCCATGAATAGTAATTCTTCACTTATTCTCGTTTTATTTGCTGTCCTTTAATTTAGGATCTTATTGTTTACCCGGGATTAGTGGCTGGTTTGCCAGACTATTTTTGCCAAGTCACTATAGGGAAAGAATACCTCATTCCTCTGCCTAACAATAGCTCTCAGCAACTTCTCCAGTACAGCTGGGTTCAGTGAGGGACACCAGCTTCCTTCATCCTTAATTACTAGACAGAAACTTGTGAAGTATCAAAGGTAGGCTGACACTAACTACCTGGGATAGATATTAATTTCTCTGGATTCCAGGGAAAGGAGGTCCCAGGTTGCCCATGGGGTCATGAATTCTGCTTGTGTGGTGAGAGACCTTTGTGTAAGAGATGTTATTTTCTGTAGGTGGAAATAACTACTAGTAGTAACTAAAATGAACTGCACAATGGAAACCTGCTCTTTGATTGGAACTTCTGCATGATTTATGACGTACTATAGGTGTAACATCCTTAATTTTAATAGTACTAAATTTAGTTACTGTAGTTTTTAGCCAAATCACACATCAAGTTACAAAGATAACAATGATGATGGTGTAATTTACTTTCTTTACATTTTATCATTATCAGGAAGAATAATTACTATCAAAAAAAGGTATTATTCGAAGACCCAAGAGGCCATGTTTAATTTTTCCTACCTTTAATCTTGAGTGTCATTGTGATCACATCCTGCACAATGGAGTAAAATGAAAATTAAAAGGCTTTTCTGCATCAAAGCTGAAAAAGATGTCTTATAGAAGTGCATCTACATAAAGAGACCAGTCACAGAATCATAGAATTGCTATGGTTGGAAAAGACCTTTAAGATCATCAAGTCAAACCATTACATTTCACAGTCTTTACATTGTGAGGTATGCTTCTTTATCCAAAAAGTCAAAAGCATTTCTAGCTACTGATTAGACCATAACACTTCCTCGAGCTCTTATTTTGATTGACACTAACTCTGCCTGTGCATCTCAGCCTACTGGTCTGTAAAAATGAGTATAACATTTCACAGCAAGCCTGGAATGCCAATCGCCTGGATCTTTAGCCTGTCCCCATCTGGACAGAGAAAAAGAATATTTTTTTATTATTATTCTATTAAGTTGGCAGAGTAAAAAACTCTAAATTCTAGTAAATGCTGGCTAATTTTCCTGAAAACTTAGCTGTCTATAATCCTGTCTTTCTTGCAAGAAGTGTGGTTGATAAACCAAGATAGTTGCCTCTGCATCAAATCTTAGAAGAAAGTCTAAGACCTTTCTCTGCAGCAATTCTCAACAAAATAACTTTGTAATTTCTCTGTCTTCCATTTTAGATATTTCTACTGTCACCATGGTATCTAAGCTCATCAGAGAAACTGCATGAGGTTGTTGCTAGCTTGGATAAGTGTTTTTTTCTAGTCCAAGGCAACAAAGAGGTAAATGTTCTCAAAGTTATATGAATACCTTCCTCAGGGTCTGGGAACAGGGGGAGAGGAGCTGAACAACAGTGAATGCTGCCCTTGCTGTGTAGGTGAGGACAATTATTGACTAAAGGCATCTGACCAGAAATTACTGCCTTGATAAACAGTAATTTTCCTGCTTGACAATTGTGTCTTTATGATCCATGTTCAGGCTTCAGAAGTAAAATGAACATACTGTTCTTGACCATGTGATGTGTTGTGAGTTAATTTTTTCCTGCTTTAGGGCCCTTAGAGGTATCTATCTTGTTATTCTTTCTCCTCTATCCCGGAATGAATAATAGCTTTTTTTTTTTTTGTAATAATTTCTCTGTTCAACTTCTGAAGGGAACAAGGCACTTGCTAACCTGGGAGATAATCTGATTATTGTAATGAGGTAGCTGCTAGTAATTGACAACAAGAAGTGGAGAAACACACAACAGGGGAGATGATGGAAAGACAAAGTGCAAGCAAAGTGGAGATATTTGATATAGTAAGTGGAAGTGTTGGCACATCAACTGCCTTACTGATACTCATTCTGTTCAGTGATTTCCATATCAGATTTACAGATGGTTGATGTTTTTTGCTAGTTGCCAGTCCCACAAATACAGGCTTCACCCTGAAATTCATGCTGAACTCTTTCTGAAGCATGTTGTATATATTCTGCAGGCTGAATTATATCCTTTGGGGTTCCCATTAGAGAATGGATGTGTTGAAATAGGTTTAAAACTACAGAAGTGCAATGAGGTCACTTGGGAAACACTGAAGGTGTATGAAGTTGTGCAAAAATGTTTGTGCTAATACTGCAAAGCACATGGTTTCTGTAAGTGGATATAATTATAGAATGGTTTGAGTTGGAAAGGACCTTAAAGGTCATCTAGTTCCAAACCTCCTGCGACAGACAGGAAAACCGTCCACTAGATCAGGCTGCTCAAAGCCCAATCCTGCCTGGCCTTGAACACNGGCCCACCTTTCAAGCCTGTCAAGGTCCCTCTCCATGGCATTCCTGACCTCCAGCCTGTCAACCACACCACAGGTGATAGTACAGGAGATGGGAGAGGAAGTACCTTGACAGGTACTGAGCTAAATTGGAAGAAACTGTTACTCTAAGCTTACAAACAGTGAATTTGATATGGGAAGCAGTCAGACTCAGCAAAAAGGGCATCTCACAATGCCATCTCTACTGCAATGTATAATTGCTTCACAAATTATACTGCCATTCTGTTAATTATCTTCCCAGCACAGTCCACATCTTTAGAGTTCTCTGGGTACAAGATAAGAAGTTCCTCTAGACCAAAGATATTTGCAGAATTTAGCTTGTGTACTTTTGACAGTCAGTTGCTTAAATACTTTGCCTGGCCTGATGCTCTGAAGCTCTGATGCTTTGAAGGAAAGTCCTGTTTTGATAGGTAGCAGGAAAGGATTTGCTTTCTACTCCAGGCCGGTTTTGTTTTGCTGAAGTTTCCTGAGTATTAGGGAGAATTATCCTCATAAGCAAGAATCTGAAGGACATGGACTGAACAAATACAATTTCTGAAATACTGGCGCTGGCTATTAATTGGCTCTGGTATCAGAAATTTCACTGGAACTCACATGTCTCTTAAGGTCTCCTGCCTTATTTGGTTATGACTATGCTGCAGAAGGATAATGAGAAGCAATATTAGCTGTTCACAATTAATGCAGCAATTGTTGAGACCACATGTTCAATAACTCCTACCAAGGTGACACCTTAGACATTGGAGCACTAAACTATATTACGTGCTTGAGTGATCAAGGCTAGAGTTTATGGCTTATGCTCATTCAGTTGCTTGAGTGCTTAAGAGTAGAATAGTGGAAAACCCTTATCTTATGCGCAGGTTTCTGAGCTGCACATATAACTCTCATAACTTCCTTCTAGATGATGTCAGATGGTAAAAATTAATTTCCCTCATCATTCAGGAACATTCCTGTTCTAAACCAGGCAAAGCTAAATCTCTATCTTTGATAGGTAGTGCTGAAAAACACCTTGTCAGCTAATCCAAACCCTCTGATAGAATGGGACCTAACCAACAGAGGAGACAAAATTCTCAGAGTTAATTGTGTGTGTCTGTAGATGTCCAGCATGATGGAATGGTAATCCTTTAGGTGCTTCTGCAAGCCAAAAATGCTGCTATTGTAGATTAACCTTAGTGAAATTACAATGAAGCATACTTAGGAGAACTGTGGAACATTTCACTCCAAAGTTAATAACCTACTGAATGCATGCATACAAGAAATACCAATTTGAAGAACACAAATTCCAAGGTCAAGACCTACCTTCAAAATTGTGCTTGGTATTTGCATAATGGGTCATACCAGTTATCTTTAAGTTGACAGCAGTAAATTACAATTATGATCTCAGGATAGCTTTACGTCCCGTGCTATCTTTTTACAAACAACAATCAATATTTGCTTGAAAATAACACTCAGAATGTGTCACATGGCTATGTTCCTGGGCATCTGCCTATTAACAATAGAATTTTGTTTTATTATGCGTCACTTTCAATCTTATTTATGTACAGTCTGTCTGCAGAAACAAGAAGTTGCAGTAAGGTCCAGGGCAGGAGAAGCTTGAGGTACTGTTTCATACTGAGAGCAAGGTTCGCTTGCAGGTATATTTAGACTTTAACTACACAACAACACTAAGCTATAAGAAACCCTTAAAAATGAGGTGGCCTTATTTTTATGAAGATTTGATTGTACCTTTTGGGCGGCTTAGTTTGACATTGTTTTGTACTGTCAGATGGTAAATGTATCAAAGTGGGATTTCCCAGAACTTCTCAGAAGTTCTAGTATCAATTTTGAACAGAGATCCAAACAGCATTATAGGAAAGGTTAATACCTCCCTTTCACTGGAGGAGTTCAGATCACTTGTTCAGGTTGTGAGAAGCTTGCTAAATTCTGGCCCTTAGCTTAACATACATCTCCTACCTCCCATGAATGTTGGAGGGGACTTTGACATTGTATACTTTCAGTCTCTCATTAGTGCCAGTTCATTTTGCAAAGATAATTAAACTTTTACTGGATATGGTATTGGAACCTGCCGGGGAATGGGGTAGAAATAATTCCACCATTCAAAAGACTGATCTGACCACCAGGTAAAGAATATTTCCCCTGCAATTTATCACAGTGATTAAGTCTTTCAGACAAAAGCATCAGCATCAACTGAAAGAATTGAGGGAAGCAAAACTCAAGGTCCTCAACTGCCTAGAGCTCTTGCTCAAGTAATATGAGACTCAAATACTAATTCATTTTCTGCCTAAATCACAAAAAACCGTAACTTGAATGTCTACTACTTTAGAGAGTTCTTGAAAGTCTGAGCAGAGATACCACTTCCACCAGCTGTGTCAACCTGACCACCTGTGACCTTTTTTTCTTTACAGGTATTCTAAACCAAGGTAATCTGTGTTCTAAGGGTGGATTATTTTTTTTCTTAGCAAGAACAAAAACATGTTTGTATTATTATTGATCACATACTTTCTTGTTTGTTTACCTACTCAGATAAATCAGTGAGTCATATAGCCCCAGTGATCTCAATAAATTGAATTATTGTCTGAAAATTCTGTGTCTTTTCTCTCGGTTCATGGCTCCATAAAATAATGGACCAACTCCAAATCTTACCTGACACTAACTTTCATGTGTAACACCTGTAAAAGGGCTTTTTGAAGAGTTAGTCTCCCTCTAGAGCTAGCAGCCTTACACATTTCTAGGACTCTCTGTTCATAAACTACCTATGTCCTCTTTAAATATTGTCCAAACGCAGAGAAAGGTAAGGGGATAATATTAATTGTTGGTATTTAAAATTCAGGGGAAAAAATAAGGGCACAGTAAGTACACACCCAGCTAGTATCATCCAGGGCAGTGTATGTTCTTACTCGTGATGCTTCTCTGCCCACATCCTTCTCTGATCCAAATCACTACTGGTGTCAGACATGTCATAGTAAGAAGCTCTTCAATGGAGGCCTGGCTGCCAATTGACACAAGGACTGCTGTGGTAGGAGTAATCACCTTTCTGGTAACCTTTTGTCACATGCTGTGACATGAACAAACTGTCCAAGCTCAGCTTTTTCCCCGTGGGACACAACTCTCAGGTAATTGTGCTGTCAATCTGCTCAACAGCAGTTATCAACCCTCTGCAGGCTGAGCTGCCAGGGCTCACTTTAAGAGTTTTTATTTAAAATAACTGCTTGAAGTTCACAGGTGCACAAGATTAAGCATTGGAGCACTTCGTAAAAAGCAGGCTTAGAGCTATGATCCTTTTGAACTTTTGTGTGCTGCATTTTTTTGAGACTCCTTTCATGAACTGGTTGCTTCATGACAAGCAGAGCTGTTTTTTCTGAATGTAAGGAGGACATAATATGTCTAAGGTGGCTCTATTTATCCTCTTAATTCTTCAGTTATCTGAGATGAAAGGTACCAATTAAAGGTGAATGCTGTATCATAGCTAAGATTTCTTAAGTACACTGCTCAGAATATTAGCCAAATGCCCTTTCACGGTTTTGATTGTTCAGTCACATCAAAAATCAGAAAGCAATGCCTAATAAAACTCAATTAGGCTACCACATTCTGCTTTGTATATAAGTACAACAGAAGCATTGTTATTCTTTCAGCAGTTTTACCTCGCATTTTGACACCTGAGCTCTTTGATTTTGCTCTTTCACTTTTCACGAAAATAGTCATACCACAATAAATAGCTAGTGTACCTATTTAACTATTTTTAAATAAAATCCACAGGAGTATTTTGACTTACGTTACTAAATTGAGATAAGCTTGGATTTTAACTACATCTTGAAGATGAAAAAATAACTTGCTTGTCTTTACTAAGATCTCGGCTGAGACAACTTACTGTTTACCTGTCCTAAGGTGAGAATATGACTTCACTCTAGTGTGAAAAGGTCTGTGACCACTCCCTCTGATTTCGGTGCCTTTGAAGTACGCCTGCAATGAGTCAAGGTATATACTGCTCAGAAGAATGAGGAAAGGTATATATTACTCAGAAGGAAGACAGTCCAGTGTCTAGATTCCTATCTGAAAGGGGAGTGAAGAACCAAGCAATGAGAAACTTGCTTCCCTCTCATCCCTCATTTTGGCAGTCTTTTTACTCAAGTGGGAAGTAGCTGGCTGCCCACCTAATCTTGGCGCTCTTACACTGCTTCTACTGCACTGGAGAGTGAAGAAAGTGATGACCCACCATGTTGGTTGAATGAATAAGTTGCCTTTGAAAGACAATGAAGCTGTCCCCATGCTTGTGTCACAACCTACTGTTAGGCATCGCCCTGTGCATCTTACTCTATGGTACATTCCCTACTCTCTTCTCTCAGGAGATTCTTGATTACCTACTATTCTGCTTAGTTGTAGCTTTACCCTGAAGTCTTTTCAAAATTTATTCCAATGTAATACACCCAAAAGATTAAACATGAAAGATTCTGCACAAATTTGGTAGAATCTGGTGGGTGCCCACCTGTTTTTTTAATATCATAATACTATACCCAGGGTTTTCCACAGTGTAGATCTAATATTCAACATGGAAATCCTGTGTGGGAAACTTTCAGAATGGAACTGTCTTTCTGAGAAGATGAGTTTTCATTGACCTCAGGAGAAGCTGCAAATGCTCACCTGTTTTGGAAATCAGACCTACTATGATGTAATCCTACACAGATACAAGAGTTTTCAAAGTTGTGTCTCTAAGACATGACACTGGTTTATTTACTAGTTAGGAGAAATACTGCAAGGCACAGTCTAGAACCACACAAAAACCTCAGCATATCCTTCTTTCTCCCCACATCAATCCAACAACTGTGCAGTTCACTTTAAGGCCCAGCATACAGTGAGTTTGCATAAAACAAATTATAAGCACTTCAGGCAAGCATGACATGAAACACTGTCAGTGGAAGTGCTGGTGGCACATCTGTGCTGAACCTTTCCATGTGAAACATCATTTTGTTTTCCCAGGTGCGATACCAACTCAAAGGGAGTAAGGAGAAGAAAACAGAATGAAAGTTCGTTCAAGTAAAAATCAGCACATGATTTATATGGCTTAGCAAGATGTGGGTCCTATCAGAAGCTTACTGCCTACAGTTTGTAATAACCTATTCAAGAATCAGAGGCAATTCATCATTCCTGAAAAAAAAAATAAAAATCAAGTGCTAGATTATTAGGAGTAAAACAAACTAGATCTACCCAAGGCTCCAGTTTTGTGTGCAGCCTGTTTTCAGGAAATTGTTCTACTCATGTAGTAATGTGCCAATGATTTTAAAATGTTGCAGAGGAAAACCCAATAAAATTTTAAAGTGCATATGAAAGAATGAAAAAAAAATAATCAACCATCCTTCAGGTGTGTTGGTTAACTTATTCAGTGCAGTCAGGATACCAACCTGGTCTCAGCTCCCCCTGGACATGATTCCTGCCCTTGGTGGCTCTCAGCCTGGCCCTGTCATGCTGCAGGTTGCTGGAGGGAAGATGGAGCAGAAGGGGAAAAAGAGCAGAGCAGCACAAGGCACACAGCACAACCTTCACTCTGTCGGCGTGTCAAGCACAGGCTGTTAAGAAGAGGAGATGTTTTCCATCAGAATTTAAGGGCCCAATTTCTCTGTACAACAAGCGCATCTGTGTCATACAGAGTCTCAGTTATGGTGCCGCCTATACGCAAGACTGATCTTATTATTCTAGGATCTCTCATTCGTCATCATTACAGCCGGGTTCCTGCAGCTCCTTAAGGAACATACTCATATTTCTGATTAACAAATGCTTTGACTTTCCTACTTAATCTATTATTTTCCCTATCTAACCTATCTAATTTCAAGCTTGTCTCTCTATCAGCATTATTTATATAGCATAAAATCAGCTGTGGTAGCTCACATTCCTTTGGCAAAAGGAAGTAGATCTGCCTGGAAAACTGCAAGGTTGCAGCTGGAGTTTGGCTGGTGCAATATATTTACAAGCATCAAAGTTCATTCCAGGCCTTTAATGCAGCGTCATACTTTCTTGACAGGTGAGCTCCCATCACACCTGGCCTATGCAGAACACGAGCTCCAATGCCAATAAAGTCAGCGGAAATTCTTGTCACTAACAGTTCCTGTTTATACGGAGGCCGTGGAATCAATACGCAGGATCAAGTATTGCATTTTCTCAAGTCATGCACTTTTTAGTTCATCTCAGCAAATCCCATATGGCTGAGGCGTTTTTATAAGAATGTGAGCAATTTTGAGCTCTGTGGAAAATGCTGAGTGCTGTTGGATGCAGGCAAGAAAGGGCAGAGGAGAAAAAATACATTCCTTTGAACACACTAATATAGAAGGCAATTAAGGAATACAACAATAATGAGCAATCATTCTTGCTCGTAATGTATGTAGTGCTTTAAAGAGCAGGTGAGGACTCCCTGAAAATAATAACAAGTGACAAAATCAAGTCCTGTCTACAAAAGAGTGTTGTTTCAAATATTTTAGATGAGTTGGCTTGAATTCATTTGCAAAGATTGTTTTAAAGTGGTTGGGCTTTCGTTTTGCGTGAATGAAGCCCAGACTCACCAGCCCTTAGCCTTCAGCTAGGAGGTGCATCAAGCTCATGAGAGGATTCTGTCCATTTTTGAATGATTTTCCCTCATTGTATAACATGGTAAGGTTTATTTGCTGTCTGGCCCCTGAGTGCCCTCTTCTGTTACAAGATCATCTGAATTACGTATGTTATCACTCTTGCTGAATGCTAATGGCTTCCTTTGCAATTCCACTGTGTGTATCTCCCCCCGGATTCACATATGTTTATAGAGCAGCATCTCTTTTCCTCCTTTGATACTGTCTCATGGGTTGTGTGTAGCACGTCCAGCCTCAAGTCTATGACACTGCCTCAAATATTAAGATGTGTGAGTGCTGGCCAGATTGAATGCAAGAGGGAGACATTCCTGAGAAATGGACCAGTGCTACCATAGAGCAAAATAATACTGGCTGGACTACAAGAGCACAAGGGATGTGAATAGGACCTCCAGGACTTCTAATTCTCCAGAATGACAGGACAAATGTCAAGTATGAACTGTGAAAGATTTATCCATGGGAAGTCACCACTCAGCCCCAATATTGTAACGTATCCAGGTCATTTACCACAGCCATCGGATGATGTCACTTGAAATAGGCAGTTGTAGAGCTAATTTCTTTTTTTCAAACCACTAGACTGAAATGCAAAGACTGAGGTTATAAAAATGCTGTTTGAAATCCCAACAGTCAGCTTGAAAATGCTACAGAGGGAAATACTCCTATCATGTTCTGCATTATATTATAGCTCTTCCTCTCTAAAGCGGGTAGTATCTGGATGCCATCACTGGTGGTGGAAATGAGCTGTATGAACCATGAGGCTCTCTCCATCTGTTTGGCACCACCTTCCCTAGTGTGGTCATTGTGGTACTCCACAAACAAGATCTCAATCTTCTGTCCCCACCTTGTGCTGTTTGACTCCACACGTGGGCTCGCAGCTACTCTTCCCGCTGCTCAAATAACGTGGCAGCACCACATGAGTTAAAGGGAATAAAAATTGCAGGGCAGACATAACTATTGCAATAGTGGATGCAGAAAAAAAGCAATAGCAAATAATACTTGGGATCATAGTTTGTTCAGCACCTTTAGCTCCTTTCTCATTTTATGAGACAAATTAACATTAAAATTAAACATATCAAAATGCTGAGATTACAAGGCACTTATAATCAAATCTTTAGCAATATAAAATTATTGGATTCAGCCCAACTGCTCTAAAGGCTGTTCCCTTCTATTGCACATGATGCTGAGCTGTGTGTGTTGTGGGAGACCTTAAGGCAAAGACTGCACTCCATTTTACTATGCGCAGAGCAAAGCAATGCAGCCGCCTTAGTTGCTTATCTACATGGTGTCTCTGTCTCACTTCTGCAACTGAATATATTTGAGTACATCTTTCTCATTTATCCATTGCCTTTTTCAGCAAGACTTTTTTCTCCTCTCTTGGATAAGAAAGGTGACTTCAAGGTACCATTACTACAGAGGTGCACACAGAACTGCAAACTTGAAACATGTTACTATTCACCTCTCATTAGTCTAGCACCTTCTTCCCTCCTTTCTGCTCCAATACTAGCACAGGATTACTATAGAAGGGAGATGTAGAGTGCAAGGTATCTTATTTTATTACATTTCCTAGGGAACTGGAAAAACAGATGAGAATGACATACCACATTTGAGAAAGAAAGAAAAAAAAAGGAAAAAAACAAACAAGCAAGCAAAAAAGAAACCCATTACTATTGGCACTGAGTTCAGTGTAGAAATGACAAATATTTGCAATTTGTTGCTGGCAGCCAAGGCACCGTTATGATGAGGAACACGAGCCTTGCAAGCTGCTTGACACATAAAAAATGTTTCAAAAAAAGAAAAGGAGGATAGAAAGGAGACGTCCAAGGATTCTGTGAATGGATTTCAGCACAGGAGCCAGAAGGAAAAAAAGAAAGAGCTGGAAGGATACTTGTGACAACGTGTGTTAACTTTCACATGAGGGTCTAGGTTCAGAGGCATTTGAGACAAGGAAAACAGGAAGATTTGCTGTAAATTGTGCAGAAGGAAACAGACCTCTGAAGAATATGAGGATGTTATACCACTACCTCAACTGCACCCTGAATTTAAAAAGAGTAGTGGTAGCTTCCCAGGGGTCTCCACTGCACCCTTTCCAGAAAACAGGAGTGATTTCTGCTTTCATTTGCAAAGCTTGGTGCACTTACCAGATAAACTGCACTGTGCTGGAGTTATGCCAAGTCAGCAAAGTTTATCATGAAAGAAATGGCTGAGGCATTCCACTAAAGTTCTCATTTTTCCCTAATAACACAAAAACATTAACAAAGATGCCTCTCTTTCATATCT
The DNA here is from genome assembly GCA_013389965.1 of Todus mexicanus. Lineage (NCBI taxonomy): Eukaryota > Metazoa > Chordata > Aves > Coraciiformes > Todidae > Todus > Todus mexicanus. The sequence goes on along the minus strand of WEIS01030997.1, from coordinate 7,950 downwards.
TTGACTATAATACATTAATTTTTCACCACTGTATTCTCTCATTTAAGAAAGAGCAGGAAAAATTCCTCATCCTGTTTCTCTGTGCAGCATGGGGCACCTCCTTCTCTCATGGATTTCAGACAAGACATCGTGAACATCTGCTACTTGCAGCAAATATTGATCAGAGTGTTTGTAAGGCTCCTCCACCTGTCCTTCAATTTCCCAACAAAGCCCTTCATTATTATTCCATAGTTACTCAGAACAGTCATAGAGTTCCTTTCTCCAATAGAGTTGCCCTGTAAAAGGCATCATTAGCCAGAGAAGCAGAAAGATATCTCCCAGAGTGACAAGAGGAATGGACAAATGATTAACACCTATTGCAGTCCAGGGAGCAATTTTTATTTTTGCTGCAGTAAATAAGGATGAATTTCAAAAAATCTGTCATCAACTTCTGTGTATCATTCTGCATTAATATCTGAGAACTTTCCATAATAATCAATGAGGTTTTGCAGAAGCTTGTAAAAAACCTAACTTTATTTTTTCTGTTTATGAAACCTGACTTACAGTCTGAAATATAGGCACACTGTCACAAAATCATAGAATCAAAAAATGGTAGGAGTTGGAAGGGACCTCTGGAGATCAACTAGTCCAACCCCCCCTTCTAAAGCAGGTTCATCTATGACAAGTTTCACAGGAACGCATCAAGGTGAGTTTTGAAAGTCTCCAGAGAAGAAGACTTCAAAATCTCTCTGGGCAGCCTGTTCCATGGCTCCATCAGCCTCACAGGAAAGAATTTTTTCCTCATGTTTGGATGGAACCTTTTATGTTCCAGTTCATGCCCCTTTTCCTCTCATCAGGCCCCTCTAAAAAGAGACTGGCCCCATGGTCTTGACACCTGACCTTTGTAAGTCCAGACACTGTTCTCAGCACAACTCAGGATCATGAACTTCCCGTATCTTTAGGTATTTTCTCAATACCAGCTCATTGAAACACACATAAAACACATATTTCCAGCACACACTGGTAGACCAGCACCAATCCAGTGAGCAGCAAGCCAACTGGATTGCTGCCAAGCACCGAGGCACTGATTGTTACACATGTCCAGATGCAGAGGTGCTGCTGTACTGGGTTTTTTTGTTGCTGGATATTCAGACTGCAATCTGTACAAGTGCTTTGCAAGCTTTACCATCCTGAAGTCCAAGCATAATTAATCTTCATCCTAACCAGGCATGGGAATTACTCAATCTCTACCTTGTTGTTTTCTGCCAGTATTGGTACACCACCACGGTGTCTCTTTCTAATACCTTCTCGGGATACTCCACTGTTGATCTCCACTGCGTTTCCTCCATACAGCTTGGCAGCCATTTGAAATGGCAGTGGAGTCCAGAAACAATGGAGGAGTCCTGGGAACAGCTTGGTTTCACCCCAAACTGCAGAATCCTGGTAGGTTCCTGTATTTGTACCACAAGACAGTGGCCAGGGAGCATTACCTGGGAGAACACCTTCCCAGCACGCGGTATGAATTAATGCACAATACTGTGTATGCAGCAAATTATGGGGAAAGGGGGGACAGACCATTATAAATCATATGGATACACATTTTCTCTCTAGCTAGTTCACATTGGTTATTTCCATGAAAACGCATTATGAAAGCTTTGCCTTGTAGATATGGAAATGATTTCTTAGTAACAGTCCTGCTCAGTTATCCAGCCTATTCGAAACAAATTAAACCCAAACATTTCCAAAAGCAAATAAGGTGTCAAAATGTGGCTATGTGACTAATCTAATGAAAACAATTACGATAACTTAAAAGCAAGAAAATAATTGATTTAAGGACATCTTAAGTCTTAAAATGGCCACATGATGGCCTAGTGAATTATTACCAATTTAAAGCAGAGGTGGAAGCAGGGCTGTGGTTAACCTTCAGTAACATCAGCCAAAGTAATCTTCAGCCATGTAGATTTGTTTTTACATTATTATTCGATGCAGCTGAAATTCGTGTTCATGCAGGGCTCAGCAAAGGGATATGAACAGACTCTTACCAAGGGAAAGACTCCTCAACACTAAATTAAAAGAAATCACAGAATTCCCTTAATAGACTGACGCAACTCTGATGAATAATTGCAGCTTTTAGAGCTGTGATTTTTATCTTTCTTTCTGAGTGAGAGTACTTGCTTTTATTTAACAGCAAACATTGCTAGGTATTAGGTGTGTCAACAGTTAAATTAGTTATAAAAGTTACTTACATAATGGGTACTTTCTGGAACCTAATGGTTTATATATAGGTTGAAAAGAAAATGTGAAAACTATAAACTTTTTGAGAAATATATTGGTTTACTTATACATTCACCTGAATTTGATTAATATGTACCTATATATATGAAGTATATGTTGCAGTTGAATATATACACAGAGAAATGTGGAATTTTTCATATATGTAGGTGTTTATAATCCATTGTATGTTTTGTTTCCAAAAGAATGTTGTATTTGTGTTTGCATGTCAAGACTACTACTGAAAACAGCATTTATTTTTATGCAGACCTGGTTCTTGCATACAGCCAGAAGTGGTAAAGTTAATTCATAGAGTCTTCCTGTCGTGGATATAAAACGTATTGTATACAAGGTAACGCTTGCTTATTTCAGGAAGGAAAATAAGCTGTCCCGACACAAGACTCTTTACTGTTAATGGAACGGGCACATTGTATGAGGATGCACTAGTGTAATGCTTCAATTTAGGACACTAAAAGTAAAGAAAAAAACATCATGCCACTAAATGAAATAGTCATGCTAGTGCATTCTGTGATGAACACCTCTTTTTCCTATCAATTGCTGGCATAAGTAAAATTCTCAGGTGGGTATTGTGATGGCAAAAGTAGCAATAGCTTGTGCACTGGAGATAACTGGTAATTAAGCATGCAGGATGGGGCTGCCTGTTTGGAGCTAAGGATGCCATTGCAGGAGAACCACTGGAAAGCTATAAAGGTGGTGAGTAAAAGTGCTCTTTTTGTCTGTTAGCTGAGGTGATGAGGCCCTTTGTGTGGTACAAGGATTACAAGAAAAAGGAGGGGGGAGTTACGGGTTCAGTTTTAACAGGCCTATGGCCCAGAGTCTCTGTGGTGCAAAGAGAAGACAGAAGCAATGTAGTTTGTGTGAGTTTCCAACAACAGAGAGACCGAAATTCTGAGTCTTTTTGGCAGAGGAGAGATCCTTTCCTTGAGAATTCACAGGAAGTTGTTTCTGTCAAGAATTTTTACAGCTCCTATGCATGAAAACCGAATTTGCCTGGATTTTGTAAGGGAAGTGGAAAAACCAAGAGAACACTATTTCCAGTGCCTTTGGCTTATGTTCCAAACGGGGAACCGACCTGTGAAAATCCTAAAATAAAAGTAACACAAATATGTACAGCAAAGAGGTGGCACCATGGAACAGCCGTGGCGGGGCACAGAGCAGCGTCAGGTGGGGGAGGGAAGCTTCGGCCACCCAAAATCGAGTGGGACAGCAGCACCAGGGTTCAGAAGCTCGGGAGGCATGGAAGCGGTCTCCAAATTTTGGAACTTAAGAAAGAAACAGATGTTAGGAGATCAATCTTGTCACACCAGGTTCTCGTGGATGGGGTGAGGTGGTGCGGAGGTGCCCTCCCGGAGGACGGGCCCGGCAAGCTGGGGAGCTGCCGGGGAGCGCAGGGCTCAGTCCCCGGCGGGGAGGAGCCGCCTCCAGTCCCGGGCAGCCGCCGCCGCCCTTGCTGCCAGCACAGCCCCATTCCCGGCGGCACCGCCGGCCACGGGCAGAGCCTCACGGAGGTAGACAAGGTCGCTTCGACCCTGGTAGGGGATAAAGAAACCCAACAAACACAGCAACATCAGCGAGAAGGAAGAGAAGCGAACGCGGCGCCTCACACGCGCCCGGGTTCAATGGCCAGTAACAGGTGGCTGAACTTGCAGCGGAGCGAGGCGGCCCTGGCGGGGGATCCCCCCGCGGCTGGGGAACGGCGGCCGAAGAGAAGGGGAGGAAAGCGACGGGCAGGGCAGGGCAGGGCAGGGCCGGGCTGGTCC
>WEIS01030992.1:0-10620 GCA_013389965.1 Todus mexicanus | reverse complement strand
GGCACCTCAATACAAGAGAGATATCGAGGTGCTGGAGCGAGTGCAGAGGAGGGCAATGAAGCTGGTGAAGGGCCTGGAGAATAAATCTTATGAAGAATGATTGAAGGAGGTGGGACTGTTTAGTTTGAGGAAGGGGAGGCTAAGGGGAGACCTCATCACTCTCTACAACTACCTGAAAGGACATTGTAGAGAAGTTGGCGCTGGTCTCTTCTCACAGGTAATTAGCGATAGAACAAGAGAGAATGGCTTCAAGCTGAAACAGGGTAGATTTAGACTAGATATTAGNTAGATTTAGACTAAATATTAGGAAAAAAATTCACAGAAGGGAGTAGTCAGCTACTGGAATAGGCTGCCCAGGGAGGTGGTTGAGTCACCATCCATGGATGTGCTTAAAGGGTGTTCAGATGTGGTTAGGGGCTATGGTTTAGGGGTGAACTTTGCAGAGTAGGGTCGATGGTTGGACTCAATGATCCCAAGGGTCTTTTCCAATATCCATGATTCCATGAGGAGGATTGGGGAAGGTGTTTGAACAGGCCTGCGGTTGAATACAAACCATATGAACAACCAGAGTACAATGTGAAGGGTACCAATGGAATAGTCTGGAAAAGGAGCTGCCAAAAAAAAAAAAAAAAAAAAAAAAAAAAAAAAAAGAGGTTTGGACAAAAAAAAACACAAAAAAAAAAAAAAGAAGAGATGGTTTGGTCCAAACAAATCCAAAACAAAATTGACTACAGAAACAATGAAAGCAATGATCCAGGCACTCAGCATAACATTCCTGCTGCATGGTATAGCACTACACAGTCAACTCATTTACTCAGCATTTAATATTGCCAAGTGATTGAGCCTGACATTGTCTTTTGCTTGTGTATTTATTCAAATTCATTATCTGTGTTTGTTCCACTAAGGCAGTTTTTCTGGCAGCTCTAATCGTTTGGCTTCGTTAACAGATGGAAATCACATAATAATGATATTAATTTTATATGAGATGATTCTGTTCTGAGTGCTAGAAACATGAAAAGGTGGGGGTTTTTTCAAGTGCAGTTCTCCTACTCTATATGCAAGATTTAGGATTCTTTAAATTATCCTCTTTCTTCTTCAGAAATCAAACCATCATAAGTTGGCTGGTAGTCAAAAATAACTGCATGCTTTTGTCTTTTTCTTTGCTTGCTTTCTTAATCTGTGTGGTTTTAGCAGAAATGTGCTGGCTAAGGAGGCATCGCTTGAAGTCGCAAAAAACCCCCCCTTAATTCACTGTAGGACTGAAATCTGTAAGTTCCCAAGACATAAGGAACTCCTCATTCTTTAGAGGCTTCTTCCAAATTTTGTATTTTCTGTGAATCCCTTTGACTTAGCCTTCCCTTGCCGTTCACCTTCTCACCCCGTATAAACTCCCTGAGTGATACTGAAAAAGTAGAATTTGCACTGGTCGCTGAAACTTACCATTAGCAGATGATTAAAGCTTCTGATTCCTGATCTCTTTTGGCTAATAAAACATTCTGCAGTGAATACTCAGCTTCCAGCATCTAAAGTTAGTCCATGGGCAACAGTAGCTTCCACTACATTTTTTTATTGTGGATCAAGGTGTTTTATTCAAAAATAGTTTTATCTCAGCTCTTTAGTGGGTGCAAAAGTTAGGACTGCCACCTTGCAATGAATCTGCATGTGATCAGGCAGTGTAGGAGATGCACAACTCCTACGGGTCCCAGGCTCTCNAAACCCAAACCAAAACAAAAAACAAAGAGAGAACAAAAAAGTAAAAGATTGTCCTGTAGCTCTAGATGGGAACCAGTTTGAAGGCAGTAAAAGTGGACTCAACAGTTTTAAGCACTGAAGTCCACATGAGTAAGATTTTTCATTATTATTACAATATTATTCTCATTACCAGGACTAAGCAGTATTAGAAGTGTTAAAGGAGATCTGTTCTTTTAAGATTTTCATATGAGCTTTGAAATGTGGATACCACTCAGATAGTGGTCATGAAGAAGAATTTGGCCAAACTGGGATTTTTCCAATGCAAAATCCAACGACCTTTTCTATCAGTTGATCTCCAAAGTTTCTGTTAAATGATGAATCTGGTATCTAGAAAACTTTTTTATTCTGGATATTTTCATGCGAATTTTAATCTTCCTTGTTACATGTGAATTTAAGTTGAATGTATTATTTCCCCAATGAGGTGAGTGCAGAGGTTTTTCATAGTTAGAAATGCACATGCTCAGGCATGCGTAGATACCAGTAGCCACTTACCACAAAAATGTATTCACTAGAGCTTCCAGTCCATGCTCATTAAGGCACCACCGCTGAGGGCCAAATATAATTCTTTAGGAGTTCTTTGTATGTGAACAATGCTATAAAATGAATGTCACTAATGCAGTATTATGAGGCAATGAATGTCATTATGCTTCATCTATCTGATTTATATGCCAAAAATTTAATAGGTAATAAAGACCTCCAGTTCTTTCTCTTGAGGTCACTTCCTCTCATGCTTGTTGTTTTCACAGCCAAAACCAGTATTTGTCCGTGGTTACTAACACCTCAGAGCTGAGAAGAAGGTTTTAACACATACTGTCTCAGCTCAGTCCCCTCACTGGCAGATGATTCTGCTTAACAAAATCTTGTCAGGACGCTTCCAGATACTCCTTTGGGTTGTGTGTTGTTATTATTAACTGAGGAAAAGAAAAGCCTTGGCTATCAGGAAGAAAAGCCTCCTATCAGTGAAATGGATGTATGGGACATAGAGCCAGTGGAGATTAGTTTTAACACCTTAAAAAGCAGTAAATGGGAAATTGTCCATAGTGGACCAGAAGGTGTTAATTACTAACAGTCAACATGGGTGCAAGTATCAGCAGCTTGCCACCGAAATAAATTACTTCTAAAAGCTACCTCACATATGCTTCAAATGAAAACAACACATCTTCTAGACATGTTTTAAAAAGGAAAAAATATGAAACTGCTATTTTTTTGTTATTCTGGAAAACAAGAAATGAGGGAGCAATAGAGATGTCTTTTGAACAGAAGGGAACCATGAAGCCTTAAGGGCCAAATTCCGTGTGAGGAGGGATTCACACTGCAAGCTGTTCCTTTAATTTTAGTGCAACAAGTTACCGAATATTTTCAATCGACACTACTGAGGGCTGGCAATAGTTTGCTATTTCAGAAAAGGTTTCATGAATCTGTGTATGTCTGGATGAATTCTCCTTCTAGGCTAAGTGATGAGATTACAGCATATGTCAATGGAAATATGGTTTTCCCTAGAGTAACTGTAATGTCTTAGATTTGACATATAATCAGATGTGATCTGTGCCCCTGAGTCAGCTAGAGACTCCTGTGAGACTGTTAAGATTTGCAGTCCTGCTACTGAAATGTCATTTTTTATGCACTTCTATGTAGAATTGGTTTATGACATTAGTATCTCAGTCATATATAAATTACCGATTTATCTGCTATTCAAATATGCATCTCCATTTAGATATGTGAATCCCTCCCCCAACATCCTTCCTACTTCCCCAAAATTGACTTGAAACAGGCTACTTGAAGGAAAGCAAAGCACTATATAGCAGTTGCTCTGTTTTACAGCAGTGCTTGTCAGCTATTTGTTGAGTGATAGAAAGGGTAAATGTCTCATTTTCACTCAATTTCATTCCACTAAGCAATGTTACAGTAACACAGAACTTGCATTGTACACTTAGGTATATGTACTAGAATTTCTGCAATACTAACACCTTTGTTTGTCAACTGCCCATAAGAACATGCCTGGAAAGCAAAGAGCACATGCTTTAAGCTGATCAAACAATATTTGATATAATATACTTTGGGCAGTATGTATTGTATCATTGAGCAGAAATGTTTTCTGGAAAGGCATAAATCAACATTTGTACAACAAACCTTCAGAAATATGGGGCTTTCTGTTCACTGAGGATGACAGGAAGGGATTTTGATGAGAAAAGATGCATTTCATCATTGTTCGGTTTCCTAAGTATGCGCATGCCTCTGCTGTAGAACAAAGACCTCAGTTATCCCACCAGTGTCAAACAAAACCTGCACAAACTGCAACCAAGAAGCTTTACGGTTCTCTCTGCCTGCAACAGAAGCGGTCCTCGGTCCCTCACGGTGATGACCCAGCCCATATGCTGGCCTGCAAATGCATGGCAGATGTTGCAAAGAGCAGCAAAAAGCTGGTCCTCCTCCTGCAAGGGACCAAGCTAACCCTGGGCTGTAAAACTGAAACACGGCAGCAAGTGTGGCTTGGGACCAGTGAAAAATAATGACCTTCAGGTCTTTGGTATTCTCATAGCAGCGCTGCAGAGTGTCCCTGCTGTGCTGTGCTTTGCAGTATGCAGTACGCTTTCTCCTAATTACTCTGGGCTTCTAATTAGGGATGCCAAACTGTGTGGGATATGTTTATTATGAGAATGGTCAGCTATACAGTGCTTTTGTCTCGGCTTTGAAGAGCTCTTTTCATATTCAGAGGGAATTCTGTACTTTAGGAGAAATGGAACTAGAATACTGGCTATTTACAGGCGGTTCAAATTGAAGGGATCTTTTTTGTAATATGCAATTTTCTGTTTTGGATACCATGCTCACAGGAGCAAGAATTACGACGCGTTGTGTGTTTGGGATTTGCCTATCACACCACAGACACCACAGCAAGCTAGCTCAAAAAAACCAGTATGACGAGGACCAGATTTGTGTTCAGTCTCTCTTACATACTCATTGTGTCTGTGTTTGAATTTTCCCTCTACTTTCAGTTGAGTTTTAAAGATTTCCTGTTAAAAAATGCTGACTGCTGACATTCTGTCTACTGCATGAACCTTTATTATTTTGCTCTGTAGGTGGTTACAATTCAGTGAGGTGTTAAACTTTTCATATTTGTGTGGTTTCCATACGGGACATTGGGATCCTATTCTTTATGATAGTCTCCCAAAACCACATAATTTTCCTTCCCAGTTCCAATGAACTCTTCTCACGTTCTTAACCATAATACAGAAGCAGATGCAATTTCAACGGAGTGTGATTTATTCCACACAGCTAGTAGGAGACAAGGTAAAAAAACAATAAACCACGTTGGTGATAGCGAGCAAGAGTTAAAACCAATAGACTTGACCTGTCTGTCTTTTGTTTTGTTTTGTTTTGCTAGTCCTAGAGGAGAGGTTGGGGGTTTTTTTCAGTCCTTGGGGGTTTTCAATTGTCAGCTGTCCTTGTTACACTAGCTAGAGGACAGACACTTTCTGCTTTGCCCCTGCTGCTCCTTTCTACCCATGCAATGGACCAACCATCTCAGGACTTCTTGTCAATTTTCATTTTCATCAGGTGCATTTTGCTTTACCAGCTGTTTAGCAAAGTACAAATTAACACTTAGAGAGAGGAAACCTGGCCCTAAACATAGTGAAAAAGTGTTGTCAGGTAAAGGCACAAAAGAAACCTCGACCCTTTCTTTCTAGTGTTTTTATTTCTCAGTTCTGTGTTCCTGATTGTTAGGGTAGGCACCTGCTGTCTGAACCCACAGCATGCGTCCTGTATTACAAAAAATGGGTCCTTCTGTGAATCCTCACCTAAGCAGCACAGTCTATCATCTTGCCTCACATCATTGGAATAAATCATGTACATCCCGCAGCACATACAAATTGAAAGTTGGAAAGTACTATTCCTTCAGGGTGCAGGTGGCAGCAGTTAAGCATGAACATTGTGTTTCATAGTTTAATGACACAAACACTAATATATTCATGCTGACCCCAGAGTGATACAGGCCAGGCATAATGAAGTATCCATGCTGTAATGTTATCTTTAGTAGTATCTCATGACCCTGCTGATGCAGACAAGAGGAAAAAAAAAGCCAAAACCCCCACAAAACAAACAAACAAACAAAAAAGGAGGTCTCTTAATATCCTTTTGACCTTAATGAAGCAATGGATGGTCTTGTCCATACAGAGAAGTGAATTTGTACTAAGGTTGTGTGTGAACTAGAAGTACCTGTCCTTGTGACAAAGTCCCTGGAGTATTCAAATTGGGCAGTTCAACACAAGATGCTCAGATCACTCTCGGTTCAGGAAGTTCAGACCCGGTCATGTTTTTGGCTGCCAGGTTTATGCCCTCAACCAGTTTCTTCTAGAAACAGCATTCAGATTTGCACCGTAGTTCAAAGACTGCTGCATGTTTTATGAGAGCAAACCTTAGAGGCACAAAGTGCAGCGAGCGTAAAAGGGATGCCAAGCTTTAGGCTGGCTGAAAGCCTAGGTGATGGACAGTGTTTGCATCAAGATGCATCATTTCTGTGAGTCAATGTCTATACTGAATATACTACTTGAGAAGAAGGCAGTTTTACCCCAGAGGTAAATGTACATACAGTCTAGGAACATTTAACCAGATGTGGCCATTCTATGCCATCAAGTCCATAAATAGAAACTAAAGATGCAATAAAATGGGAGGTGATGCAGTTATTCAGCTCACAGCTGCAGCATCACAGGTAGCTAGTGGAATGTAGCAGAAACAAAATATGATCGCAGCATGGATTACTGTGTTTTATACTGTGATGCTTTTCTTGGTGATTCCAACATCTACCTCTGAGACTTGGGGCAAATCTGCAACATATTTGCATTTATGTTTGGATCAGAGTTCAGATTTTATTGTTGAATCTGTGAAGCTCCCTTCTTGCACATTTTTTCAGGAGCCATGTCAGCCTTCCAAACATGGTGCTAGTCTAAACACAAGTATGTGAGCACCTGTTTGAGAAGATAAACCTCGTCTCTAGAAGGATGAGCTCAAGCAAACTCTTGAGGAAGTGCAGTTTGAACACTCATGCATCTTGCTGCTTGATTGGCATCCCTATCTCTACAGCTGTGGTTATATGTATTTTTATTTATACCACAGATTCAGATAGGTGCACAGATGTTGTAGGTAAAAGAATCAAGGCTTTTGAGCATGTGGAAAGCCAGGCATTGTATGGTACCATCCTGCAAATGCTTGGATACCGTGGCAGTGAGCAAATACCAAGCTTTGAAAACCGGCCCAGAGTATCAGAGTATTGTGCAGGGGTGAATGTGGTTCTCAATACTTTTATTTGAGGGTAAAGTAGCTCCCTATCTAGCCCAGATTGCCTTACAGTATGTCAAATAATAAATCGTACCTTAAGGATGTGAGCTGAATCACAAACAGTTGATTTTCTGTAGAATTACAGGATAACTGTCCTTTGTAGCATTAGGGTATGCATTTCACTCCTCTTCTTAATACATCAGCATCTCAAATGCTGTTTACAAAACCAACCATCCCTTCCCACCACAATGAGGAAAGTTAATGGTTCTGATAAAATAGTGTACCCTTGATCCTACAGCTGTAAGCAGAATTCAAGGGTTGTCTCTACCACTTCATGCAGTATCAGTATTTGCCTGTGATTTATTGAATATTTAAACATTCATCAATTCAAGCAGCTAACCAGGGTAGCAGGATCCACATTCAGCACACGTAGTTCCAGTGTTCATACGGGAGATTTGAAGTGTGGTTACAAGATGATAACTGTATTGCCTGAAGGAGATAAGTCCTACTCTGCCAGCCTGGTTCTTTGTATGTAATTAGTGTTAAAAATTCAGAGGAATAGAGTTTATCCTTGCAATCGCCTTTCTCATTAAAAAAGAATCATAATGAAAGAACAAAGCAGTCCCTGCAGTGAATTGGATTGCCTTCCTAAGTTTTCATTAAATCAAAGAGTCAGCAGCATCCCATTTTGCAGAGCCCAGTTGTAAACTGTACACAAGACTTGCATCAGTGTCCCTGTGAAGATAACATCCTATCTGAAGGTTTTGAAGTGCGGTATATTTCTCTCACATGGGAAACAGCCCACCTCTGCATTTTCTTTTTCTGATTTCTTTAGCTTCAGTTAACAAGATGGTACTTGGACAGAGGAAAGAGCAGAGAGCATATGTGATGCTTCAGTGTCCTGGTTTCAGCTGGGATTTTCTTCCTAGTAGCTGGTACAGTGCTGTGTTTTGGATTTGGTATGAGAATAATGTTGATAACACGCTGACGGTTTAATTGTTGCTAAGTAGCACTTACCCTAAGTCTAGGACTTTTCAGTTTCCTATGCTCTGCCAGGTGCGCAGGAAGCTGGGAGGCAGTATGGCCAGGACCCAAACTAGCTAAAGGGATATTCCATACCATAGAACTTCATGCTCTGTATATAAACTGAGAGAAGTTGACCAGAAGGAGCAGATTGCTGCTCCAGAACTGTCTGGATGTTGGTCAATGGGTGGTGAGCAATTGCATTGTGCAGCATTTGTTTTTCTTGGGTTTTATTTATCTTTTTATTTTCTGATTCTCCTCCCCATCCCACCAGGGAGGGCAGCAGGGAGGAGCAGGTGAGCACCTGTGTGGTCCTTAGTTGCTTGCTGGGATTAAACCGTGACACTGAGGTAACTCGCAGCCATGACTATAAAACTTACTGTAAGTAAACTGCTTTTTCTGAAGTAAGTACTATGAGATAACATGAATCAAGGCAATATAAAGTTATGCTAGTTGGAAAAAGCTCTGTTTTCAACTTATTTGTCTATCTCACACTTAATACCAAACCATAGCACAAGCAGTAATTTCCTCTTCCTTCATCTCTGTTATTATCAGGGTAATACATATAATTGTTGTTACAACTAAATACATCTTTCAGGCAAAAATATACAAATATCCTTTCTTGGTAGTTTTTCTTAACATTTTGTAAGCATTTTTCCTTTATATTTGGCTGAGCTATTAGCCACTGGCATATTGTTAGAACTCCTGTTGCATTTCTGGATGATAGTGCTGTAGTAATTGCAGCTTCATCTGAAAAATTGTTTACAAATTTAGCACTCTATATAAAAGCTACAGCTGCACTGTGTGCTCCCCTTTCTGCTCATAAGCTGCCACACACAAAGCAGGAGCACCACGTCACTTTCTGGAAGATGCTCAGAATTTAGGGACCTGGGAAGTTGCCTCTTGGCTTAGGTCTCCCTTTGGCTGCTGCAGTGCTTCACACACCCTGCTTTAGACCTAGGTAGCTACTGAATAGAGCAGCTCAGGGTTATTAGCAACCTACTCTCTTAGAACCTCTCCCTACATTACCTTCCCTGACTTAGCATTAAAGAGAAAAAAAGAAGGATTATATATGCTGTCTAGCAGCTTCCTTCATTTCTTGCATGCATTTCCCTGATGGGAATGTTTGAGGGAAGGTGAGAGCTTTGCTGACAGAAGTAGTGGGCGTTCCAAGTATACAGGAGACAGATACCATGTGCATGTCTCAGGAGCACTTATTTTTTAGTTCCCAGTTATATGATAGTGACAGTCAATTCACAGGGATATTTTTATAACAGTTACAGAAATACAACAAATAAGGTTTCAAAGGAAAATTATGCATCTATATATTTTCTGAGTTAAGTATTCGTAAACTTGCTTCTGTGCAGCTGTTAGAATATTTATGCAATATNATTCTATGATTCTATGATCATTTGTCCATGCTTCTCTCATTATCTGTCTGCAATCTGATACTGGGTTTTGTTTTAATTCTAAAGGAGATTTTAATCCCCCAGGGTAGAGGTGGACTGTCACTGCTTTATGACCCTAAATTATGATATATACTGTTCATTTTCACTACTATTTGGAATCTTTTGTTTGAACATGTTCTTGACTGCCCTATAAAGATTTCACCTGCTTGGTGTACAAGAGGAACAACTAGTTGGTGCTTTTATTTCCTATGTTCGGCATATAAGAGGTTTGGCTTCATTTTTAAGGACTTGTAGTAGTTTGTCCTCATGGAGCGGTCCATGGAGTTCTCCCATGCACACTCATATGTACACATAAAAAACCCCGTTATATTCTATCAGTAGAATTTAGTTTTAGAATTATTTTATATTACTTATCTTAAGATCCCAGTGAACTTCAGGTATTCCTGAGTTAGGCTTCATGCTTATTCAGACAGGCGTGTGATCAGAAACAGGCCACAGTGTAACCAGGAACATCTCATGCCCACTCATAGCTTTTATAACAGTTCGAAGAGATGAAATACTATAAAGGCAAAAGATGCTTGCCAATAACCATGCTTTTCATGTGAATCAGGTTGTCGGTGAACTCTTTCCAAGCATGCCCTGAGGTGAATTCCTGAGTGCATGGACACTGATGAAGGATCCTATGGAGTCTTTTTCAACAGCATACCGAAACTGTATATTAAATTTTGTGTTAAGGCAAAAGATGTCCTGTGTTAAGGCTTTTCTGTTAAGACTGTATTCCAAAGCTGAAGAGAGCAGCAAAAAATGTTTGAAGGACTCCATTGAATTTCTGATGCCCTCACTGCTGATCCAGACTTGATGTTGCAGAAATGCTTGTTGGGAACTGGTCCCACTCTTTTTTTTTTCTCTTCCTGTGGGAGACTGCCTCTCTCTGCGGGAAGATGCCCTATTGAGGATGTATAGGGAAAGTAGCAGTCACTGTAAGTTACTGAGCAGAAGCAAGGCTCTAAAACTTTTCTCAACTTTTCTTCCCACATTGCAGCTCTAACACTGAAATTGAACTGATGTAATAATATTGGGCAACGCTCATGGTTCTGCAGTGTGTGATGGTCTGAGATCTGCACGCCCCAAACCATCTGCTTTTTCTCTGGTGAATGGGGTA
>WEIS01030983.1:1585-20643 GCA_013389965.1 Todus mexicanus | reverse complement strand
TTTTGTTTTGGTTTTTTTTGGAAAACATTTCATAAAACAGAGAAAATTACCGAAATTGCATAAAGTTGCGAAGTAAACACACTCCCTCCCCCCCATCCCCATCTCCCAGGTCCTCTCAAACTAGCGTGAGATGAGGGTAGCAAAGGAATAAATGCACTAAAATGAGGAAACTTATTACTTTTCCTCTAGGCAGTGAATACACAGATACCGCTAGTATGCTTCTGGTAAACATATATACCTTTTATTAATTAATAAAGCAAATATCTGGAAGAAAAAACCATTGGGTTCCGGTGGGACAAGTAACCACTGTACAAAAATAGGTATTTCTATAGATTGGACTATTAAGTACAACACGTGTGGGGTTTTTTTCATGATCGTAAGACTACTCACGATTCTTGAAAGCTGTACTGCAGTCCTGAAATGTGGACAACCAGCTTTTTAATTTGAGAAAATAACTCATTCTTATAATACGCTGCACGAGGAAGAGTATTACATAACCTTTTTCAGAATATAGAAAAAAAAATCTGTCATGCCCATCTGTTTGTTTTGGTTTGGGTTTTTTTGTCATCTTAAGTTTCTGGAAAAGTAGAACATGAACTCAACCAACATTTAGTTTATCATGACCTAATAGGCTGTAATTTAAAAGGAAAAAAAAAAAAGTCACAATACCATCCAGCATCCCTTTGTGGGCTCCCTGCGCTTCAAATTAGGTCTACTTTAAATCTTGAGAGCTCAGTTCTGGTTAGTGAATGTTCCAAAGGATTCCTGATCCTATACCAAATTAAAAGAAACAAGAGCTGCCTGGAGTTAACCCATCAGATAATTGTGAGTTTATGAGCTTTTTAAGAATCTCTATGGCACTGTGGAGATGTTTTTCTAAAAACTTTGGAGAGGCTGCGATAGGAAGAACGTTGATGCTGTAATTACTTTTAGAATGTATGAAACCTGCAGAAGCGCTTTCATGTATATTGGAATCACACCACCACCACTTCTCCCTCCCCATGAATGATCTGCACACCTTTTACAAGTGATGATGCTTCTCGGAAAGCGAACTTTGGTTACGGTCTCATCTGCCACCTCACTTTTATAATAAATCTTAATCAAACGCCAATCCTTTAGCTCTACAAGTAAACACAAGCACACCGCCTAAAGGTGCAGATAAGAGTATGCATTAATATGACCAGGAATTAACTGATGTTTGTAAGGAACATGATCTTCCTTTGTCCCAAGACATCTTAACACAAGACTAGGTGTGTGGGCTAGATGAGTGGTACATCTAGGCCAGTACTGTGTTTCCAGTGACAGCCAAAAGTAAAGAACAGGTCAAAAACTTGTGATATTTCTCAGTGATATTCTTCTGGCCTCCAACCACTTTGACGTTCAGGACTTCCTGCACCTCATGTGGTTTCTGTTAGTTGAGCAACTTTCAGCACCTCAGCCTTCCAAGCAATAGTCTGTGCTCCCAGAAACCAAATCCATTTCTAGTATCTACAGCACATTTTCAAAAAGTCACTCTCAGTTTTATGGAGAACCTCTTCCCTTGGCAGACTCTGAATCTGCCTTTCCTCCAAACCGTGGACACCCTTGTCTTGAAAGGCAGTGATTAGTCTGCCTCTGCCTTCCTCTGCAGACTTCCAAGACATTGCCCTCAATTCTTTCCTTTCCCAGACCGAAGTCCCCATTTACCGAAGTGGAGGCACCTGGACCATACACTCTTGTAAAGGTATCTCCATTTTATTCTGTATTTCTTTCCTCTTAACATTTTGGGTTGTGTTTTGGTGACCAATGAGCTCGTGATCTCACAGAATCACCAATCACAGTCCCCGCATCTTAATCCTCAATGGTAAGACTCCGTTTAAACTCACGATCTTATATGTAATCAGGACTGTTCTGCCCAACACTCATCAGTCATCCTCATTTACCTACACTGAATGTCATCACCCAGTTTGTTGCACAGTCCACAGCACTTTCATGTTCTTCTTCTGCTCTCCACAGCTGGCACTCTTCATCATAGCAACCTTGCTCACCCAACTGCTCATCCCCTTACTGATATCGCTTACGAATGTGCTGAACAGCAGAGATTTCTATGGGACGCAGCTAGGATCCTCCTTTAATTTAAATTTGACTTTTACTTTTCTTTTTTCTACTTTTACCTTTTGATCCTACCTTTCAATTTGTCATTTACTCATGCAAAGACTCTCCCTCTCACACTATAGCTCCTTAGTTTCCCTAAAAAGCCTTTTTGATAAAGTTCACTTTGATTTTTGAACCAGAGTATCTTTAATTCTTACTGATGCTTCCAAAGAACTCCAGCTCCCTAAGTACTCTTATAAATGCTGATTTGACTCTTCCCAAATAATCGTTATCTACTCTACTCAGCTATTTGCCACCAATTCTGCCTGGCCCCTGAAACCATGATTTTACATACTCACATTTCAGAAGAATTTTCTAAACCTGAATACTTCAGGAGGTATCGTTTAAATTCAATAACTAGGTTGCAGAGCACGACTACACAGAAGTTCCTAGTCTTGCTTTTTGAGGCAGAGTCATCTAACTTGAATTGGAAGGCATAATGTTTGCAGCAGCTTCAGTAATCGGCCAAGGTAAAGGGTTTCTGGTGCTCTAGTCTGCTGGGTGGAAATCACAATGATGTTGGTGAACCCAAGACAAACACAACACGATTCTGTGCAGCTGGTGATCTCTGCTCGGTCAGAGAGAGATGGTCTGAACTGGAACAAGCACAGAAAATAAACTGGTCACCAGTTGCTCTACTTTGTGCTGCTCCCCTCATCTAAGCTGAAAAAGTATAACTTAGCAAAGAGCTCAGAAATTTCACTAGAACGTCTGTCAGGCAGACAGCACAGAGGTACTGGCTTTTATCCTAACTTTGGATTTTCGTGTGATTTATTTGAGCTATTCCAATTAAAATGCTGATCCTGGTTGACTGGTCTCCTCTCTTTCTTATCTCAGTCCCCAAAGAAAGGCAACAAATAAGAAAATGCACCAAATACCTAAGCAGCCGCTGATCTTCCAACAGACCCTACAGTCAAGGAACTGTCAAGCCGAAAAGAAAATACTTCATAGATTACGGTGACTTTACATTAAATAAAAAGTGTCACGTTTAATCACGATGGCCTTTTCCGCTGCTGCTACAGCTGCGATGCTGGAGGATTGTATTAATGACTTGATGACCTAAAGCACAAAAACCTTAGGAAAGGGTAACTCAAGATGCAGGATACTTCAGGTGATACCAAAGCAAATCCCTCTCCAGATTTGTAACCAGCAAGCCTTTCAGAGCCTACACAGCGCCGACACTCAAATGTATTTCTGACACTGTTCAGGTACCTTTGTCCATGCAGTGCTGTTGGTGAACAACTCCAGAGCTCACTGGGACCAGAGTCACTTCACAGAGCATTTGCACAACATTCTGCTGTGAGAGTGTCCTCATTACTGAGGGGTGCACACAGCTTACAGAGTCTTGAGTGGTTCGTTTACCGTGCCCTGCTTCAGTTTGTCACAAAACGCACTTCAGGATGCACATCAGAATCTAGAAGAATTCTGAGCTTCAAGGTCAGACTGATGAACGATTAAAAGCAGTCACTGCATGATTTAGAGCTACCCGACTGAGCACAGTAGAGGGAGATGAAGCCAGGCAGTTAGTGTCCAGAACAGTCACCTAGAGTGCAATTTTGTGATTTAGGTGACTGGAAGCAACTACTGAATTCAGGTAGCAAAGGCAGAACCTGCGAGAAGTCCACACAGCTTCTGCCCTGGAGCTGCACCAAAAGAAAACCAATCTGCGAGCTCCCGTCAGCCTGATGAAATGTCATAACGATGCAGTCACCAAACAACTTTACCATTAAATCACAAGGTAATCAGGTCGCTATTAGCAGGGCAACCACGTCAGGAAGGCTGACAGCAGCGTGAGGAGGTTTCTCCACGTCACATCAATGCACAGGAGGCCACGGATAGCTCTGAGGGGATAAGGTTCCCTACTGGCACAGAAGCGGGCTGTGACACGCATATCTGTCGCCCTACTCCGTCCCAGCTCCACCTCCCAAACACGCAGGCTCAAGACTTCATCAGCATGAGAGCGTATTGCTTCACAGTCTTACTGGACACAGTTTACCACAGAAAGCATTCACTACTACTAATAATGGGTGGTCTGCAATGAAAGACCTGTGTCCCGCAAGGCAATTTTTGCTCTCCACAGTCCAAGACACCAGGGTTTTTAAGAGCCCTCCTCTTTTTTGAAAGCAACTTAGTACTGACTCTGCTTCCCTGATTTCCAAGCCTACATGAAGTGGTGGGAGAAAAAACACGTGCAAGACTTTGCCTTGGGCAGCTGCAGACTGCCAGTGGGACAGGCTTGCAGAAAAGTGGAAGGAAGATGGTGACAAAAAAGATGGAACAAAAATAGTCTTACAACTGCATGGTATGCATAAATGTTTCACGCATGTTACGGAGAAAAAAATCCTGGATTGCAAATGGAAACATGAAATGGAGATGCTTTTGTAAATCCAGGTGAATGTATTCATCTAAAGTGCTCTCCAACAAGACGTTTCAGCTCCTTTCACATTGTGGAAAAGGAATGGTAAGCTAGCCAAAAAAAAAAAATTGCAATCAAAAATGTATCATTTAGTTTAATTTTATTTTCAAAAAGTTGTGAAGAGATCGGTTTTACAACAGTCATGTGCTCAATCAGTTTTTCAGACAGGCGTTTTGAAAAATGAGTTTATTTTACTGATTTAGCTGATGGTGAAAAAATGATGACCTTAAAAACAAAGTAGGTCATGCAGGGAGCGCACCTCTAGATGATATACACAAGATCCGGAATACTGTCAGGAAACACTTCCAATTAGCTCAACCGACACAGTGGTCTCAATATGGAACATCTTCTATGTTTTGCAGAGTGTTGGAGGTAAAGTGCTTGACCAGTGTTTTGTTATGGCTGTTTATGTTTAGCACATACTGTATTGCCCGTTTCTTGTCCCCTTCCAGAATGGCACAATCCATCTCAATCTTCTGGGAATCCTCCAGGAAACCCTCCTTCCTTTCACCACTCTGCCTTTGAAACCTCCTGCTGAGCTGAGCTGCCAATGCCAAGGTTCAGATCCACCTTTTGTTTCTCTTCTGAAATCTGACGGCTATCTTTTAGCTAAACAATTCCCCTCTTCACATGGGCGGCAGCTTTTTTACGTGCTAAGAGAAATCAGAAAAAAAAAAAAGACGTTACTAATCACCCTGCTCATCACAAACTCGATTTTAACACTGCTAACTAGTTTCTTCCCTCACGACCACATTCAAATTCTTTTTCCCCCGACTTTTCTTTTTACCGTGGTCCCTTCGAAATTGCAAGATGCCTTCCAAATTACTTCCACATACTCCATATGCTGTTGTACTTTTTTTTTTTTCTGGGACATACGCAATGGGGTAAGTTGGTTGCTATTGTTTCAAAACTTGAAGTGGTCAGACACTGGTGGATTGGCATTTGAGTAGAAAGGGTTCTGCTTTTGTTTCTAAAATGAAAAAAAAAAAACCAAACCCAACAGTAGGCATTACATTTTGTCACTGCACACATGTGCAACTTGCTGTCCTTATGCTGAAGGATATCACTCCCTAGCAAATTCCTCATTTATAGAGACAAGAGGCAAACTGCAGTAACACGCTGCAAGGTTACCTATCAACAAGTTTCATCCAGGACTGCTAGAGGAGTATTTTCTTCAAGAAAAAAATAATCAAAAAACAAAGAAGAAGAAAAATATTCCACCACCTCCTTTACCTGCAGTGTTTGAGTCAAACCTCCCTCCCACACACTCTTTTTATGGCTCCTACAAATTACAGTAAAATACGCTGCAAAGTTAAGGAAATTCGGTAGCAGTTTTTAGACAGACACAAGCTCACTCTACTAAATCGAAGGTTTAGAACACAGTTGAAAATTCCTTGTGTACTTCACCTTGAGCAAAGATTGAGCACGCTACTGCAACTCCGTGATAGCACAGCTTTGTATTTGAGACTGCATGAAGATTTATAAACACTGTGAGCATGACTAAGGTCTGGAGCAGGGGGGCAGCATAACCAAAGCTGGAGAAGGCTGCGATTAGTGAGGAGGAAATGAGAGGAGACCAAAGCAGCTGAGAAAGGAGGCAGAAAAGTGCGGCTCATGTTTGGGACTTGGCACAGCAAAGAAATAAAGCGTTAAAGCTTTAAATGAGGGGAAGAAGATACAGAGGTAGAAGGGAGCCGATACAGTCAAGTTTCTGAGAAGTCCTTCAGTACAGTAGTACAAGGCGAGGGTAGTGGAGCGAACACCGAACAGAATTTGCCAGATTTGCCAGACAAAAGTTTGGGGTAGGGGATGCCAGAAGTAAAGGTTATTACTCTGAGTGAGAGGGTAAGAGAAATGAAGGGATGAAGAGACAGTAGCTGGAGTGCAGAAGTTTGGAGGTGGCCAGTGAGTGCTCGTGCGTCTGCATGGATAAGAAGCCCACAGCGCGTAAACAAGAGTCTGATCTAAGCTTGAGAAGGGCTAAGTGAAGTGACGAGGGGAAAGCCGCTACCTGAGCGAGAGAGCTTCGCTCCAGAAAGAGTAGTTTAAGCCCTCCTGTGAAGCTATTGTGCAATTTGGCATGCAATACTTACTGGATCAGTTTCCTCCTCCAACTTCTGCAGGATCTTGTAGCTGGTTCTTGGGTATTGTTCAGGTCTGATTAGTCACAGTGCTTGCAGCAAGCCCAGCTGGACCCTACAGCATAGGTGAGGCTACTGACCTTTCTCTGCCGGGTTTTCACCCAGCTACCTCGGGCTTCTGCTGTGGCACTGTGCACCATTCGGGGGAAACAAAAATAAATCACTCCAGGATTCGGTAGCAATGGCACTTGCAAAACCACAGCCCAGAGCATGTTCAAGGGCACTGCTCAAAAATTCCATTGTGCTTCTTTGTCTTCTGCTACATCCTTTGTGGTTCTTTACGTTGATTCATCCCCGAGGCCAGGTCCGGCTGTGCTCTCTTGCTTTCGTTTAGGTGGGCAGTGACCTGTACCTGTCCATCCCGTAATGATTCATATCTGAGTAGGGTGAGACATACCTGAACTGGAGGCCACTGGAGCCTTGCAGACACTCCAAAAACTAATCAATCATTACAACCAACTCGCTTATAACCCCTACCGCAAAAAGTGGCGCTCTTGGTTACCTGCCAATGTGTACGGAGCATTTACCTCCAGTCAGGAGGATCCCGGAGTAAAGAAGGACATGCGTAGGTGGAAGAAATACAAACTCCAGCACATTTTAAGCAATTAACCTGAAGAAAACTTAAAGAGGAAACTAATTCCCCACAACGAGCACTTACTGCTCTTACTACGGTAAATAGTCCTTTTTTGACACAACTTTGAGAATGAAGCAAGGGCACAAGATGCTCTAAGAGTGTGCTCAAGGTAACATCCTCCTGTGGACTGAGCCACAGTAAATTGTTTTTGTTAATTATTTCCCAGTGATCCAAGAGCCCAGACATTCTTTCTCACTACCTCCATTTTAAGGTTCACAAAGAGACAATTCTACCTATTATCTGCTTGAGTGAATCCTGTGTTTCCATACTTAGAAAAGCAAAATAGAAGGGAAAAAAAAAAAAAAGGCTGTAAATTTTGAATGCAGCTTCTGTCTCTTTGGGTAAATCCTTTTTTTTTCCAACATACAGGAAGAATATCATGCAGAAGGTAAGAATAATTCCCACAGTACGTTACTCCTCATCCCTTTCCTGTATGAGATTATTCTAACAAACAATAAAAATGGATTTGAGCAACAGTAGTAACTTTTCAAGCAGATCTTCTCTAAGCCACTGGGATGCCAAAAGAAGGCAGCAGGTGGACACACATTTCAGAGCTGCTAAGTCCTGCAATTTAGAGCAAAGGTAGCTCAGATCTACTGCCTCTCTGCCAGCGCATTTTTATCAAACTCCAATCCTTGCTGAAACAGAGAAACAAACTCACAAAACTAAACCCAGCCTACCTCTCTGTCAAGCATGTCCTTCTCTTGCAACTCAGCCCAACCGTCCCCAGTTTCTAAGGTGCAGCCCCAGCCACTGGGCTCTCACAGATCCTCCATCGATCATTAGCAATGGCATCACCTCGCTCCTCCTTCAAAGGTTTCGCCGCTCTCACGGTAAAGCCGGAGTGATTGCTTCAGCTCCTCACTGCAAAAGCCCACAGGTCACACTGTGAAGTGAGTGTTGGAGTTTTCTCCTAGATACGCAGCCTGCTCTTTATTTACAAAGGCCTGGATGTTAAGAAGACACCACTACAAACAGGAGGAGGACTTCTTTACAGATATCATTAGCAATTTACAAGGAAATGTAATAAATGGGTCATGCGTGAACAGCTGAGGTACTAAGCGGCTATCACTGGTTATTTCAGCTATCTTAATGAACTTCAGGATTGCATCAAATGCTTTAAGAGAGCAACACATCCCTAAATGCCAAGTTAGTCAGTTGCAGTAGCAGTTCTCGTGGCATTTCTTTCTTTTAAATAACCAAAAGAATTGGTCATTGGACCTCATAAGGAAAAGTGCCATACCAAACAGAATTTCATAAAATGCAGCTGGTTTAACTTCATGGTTCCCTCCAGCATATCTGAAGCACCTGAATTGTGGGGCTGCATTTTAATGTTTCATTTTCGGTTTTGTTTTGTGGTTTTTAACAAGATAAAACTACTACAGTAACCAGCAGTACAGTAACTGGATCAGATGGCTTCATCTGTTCTTACGACAGTGAGAGACATTCAATGAAACCAAAGCGCTGCAAATTTTAAACTAATAAACGCCAATACTTTATTTTTTAACAGCAAAGTATCAGCCTGTGAGATTTACTGACAGAAAGTAGGATATAGATAAGACAGACAAGACTTACAGAGATAACTAGATCACGCAGAATTATAATATGATTTCAAGAGGGACTTCAGAAAAAATAGTATCAACCCTCCTCTTTCAGGATCAAATCCAAACCAGCAGAGAGTTGAAAAAGAGAGAATCTTCTCCTCCGTGTTTTATCGTAATACCACCCCTTGAAACATCCGATATCAAGATAAAATACAGGACTAGACAGAACAGCAGTCAGAATTCCTGTGTCATACGAGATCTAGAGAGGATAACACTTTCGTGAGCTCCCAACAGCAGCCTCCCATCTCTCCCGAGCATCTTTGGAAACTCACAGTTGAGCCTGCACTGAGGATAGCAAAGTATAAGTTTTAAGACCTCGGGCACTGGGACACCTGCCAAGTTCCAACAAATATGTATACAGAATCTAATCAGCTTCCATTCTGAGTGGAAACTCTGTGCCCTTTAGCTACATCCCTCCAGGGTACAAATAGCAGACTTGTCGGACAGGATGAAGTTTCCCTGGGTAAGTAATAACTGAGCTCTTCTGGCACCTCACCATGCCTCCTGGCTTCTGCCAAAGCCACGGATTGCGGAGGGAGGAGTGAGGAGGATGAAGGTGAGGAGGCAGAGGCAAAAGGAGATCAAGGAAGAGAAAGCAGAGCCAAATTATAGATGGCTTAGAGTTAACGCACTGCAAGGCACCACTCACTGTCCACCAGATCTGAACACAGAGAGGATTCTTGCAGCCTTGGTACAGTCATCTTTTCTTAGGTAAAAGCGCCTAGAAAGCAAGGTGAAGAAATCCCTGCGAGCCTGTACAGGCTTCTATGGCTAAAAATATAAGTAACAAACCCAAAAGCAAACTAGCTTAGAATACACATGGATGTAAATAAGCAGGGGTATATTTTGACAGCACAAAGCCGTAGTTAACAACTGCGTTGCCTTCTTAAACAAGGGAAGATGACTATTTTTTCTTTGAAAACAGGTGACTGTTGAGTTTGAATGAACAAAATCGGGTTTCATACCACACTTGTTTCTACAACCTGTGAACTTTCTGTTAAGAAAAGCTAAACAAGTAGACGAATTTTAACAAGAGATATTTGCATTTGGACTCTAGAAGAAAAATTTAACTGGCAACCCTACTTCCTCCCACTAACCAACCTCTTATAATATCTACTAATCCTTTCCAACACTTTGTCTAATTGCACACAGTAATGGGCAGACTTCTCTGAAGCAGACCTAGTGAGGTCTACACTGCTAATTTTAGCAGGATTTCTTGTATCTGTTAGAAGTAAAGAAAAAAACCTACAAATTTCAAACTGCAACTGCCCTGCTTACCCAAATCTGGGTACCAGAGGGCAGCCAGGGAGATGCGGAGGCTTGTGTCTGTGTCATCAGCGTTTGTAACTGCACGAAGGAGCAGTCTTTGAGGAAAAAGAAATACTTGTGAAGTGTGAATTCCGAACCAGCTAACGTCGGGTAATGCAGCCTGACAACACGGAACTCACCCAAGCTTTCTATCATTAAGAACACGTGAGAAATTAACACATAGAAACCTGGCTGTAGAAATTCCATTTCTTTCCTGTCTCCTATCATAGTGCAGATAAAGAAAGGTATGAAGCCCCTTCTCCTGCAGAGAGCTGGCAGCTCATCTTACCAAATCATGCTTGCTACACGTTATCGACCATACACAATATAGTTATCTCTGACCTGCGCTGATGATAAATCTTCCATTCCTCTCCCCAAACAAACCATGTTCTAGCAGCCTCACCAGTTAGAACCAGCTGTCACCACTAGCGCTGGGGGAAACATCTGCTGAAGGGCTGGTCAAAAAGAGTTTGGGTTACGTGAAGGAACAGCTGAGAAAAAGGACACAACACTATCAAAACAGGTACAACCGCTTCACGATTTCGACACGTCCCTTTCTGAAATAATTTCTTTACCATTGCAGGGGGGAGCTTTCAGAGGAGCCTGTATCTCAAACGGGAACATGTGAACATATCAGGTATTGTATTTCAGTCTCGCTGTTATCACAGTTGTCACCAAAACTTTAGGGTTTGTACCCAAAATGCTGTACTTGTAAAGACAAAGGATGATCCTTCCCTGGAATTATAGAGCTACAGAAACCAGCTCTGCGAGACATCACCTTTAAAAAAAACCCAAACCAACACAAACCTAACCAAACCCAACACAAAACAAAACAATGAAGAACCACTCAGCATGCCAATAGTTCTGGTACAGATAATTGCTGCCAGTTAACCTCAAGGCCTGATCCCTCATCAGATCTGATAGCTGCCTTGGCAAGCAGCTTCAGCAGTTACTTTCTCATCTCTGGACCCAATCCCAAATGCGAAGCAGCTACCTCCAGAATTTGGTAACTCCACCTAAGCAAGCGCCTTGTTTACTGGGTTTACTCTAGGCAGATGCAAACTGAAACAGTTCAAGGTATGGTGCTTCTTCATCCATCCCCTTTCCTTCTCACACTGGTGCTTGTCTGGCCATGCAGTGTATCGGGACAGATAGCTAAACTAGTCAAATTAACCCTAGAAAGCTAAACCGGTCCAATTAACCCAACAGAAAAAATGCCAACCATTTCCGTGCAGTCTAAGTCTTTAGAGGCTTAGTGCCAGCACAAGAGGAGGCAGAGAATATCCACCTGAGGTACAGGGATGAGCAGGTTGGGATTCCCGCAGCTCGAGTCCAAACTGCAAATCCCCCAGAAAATGCACTCACAGATTTCCTACGGTCGGTCTCTTGGCACCAGATTGAGCAGCCATTCAGAGCCAGGAACGGCAGAAATTCCAGCACCTTGCTGAACACGGGGATTTGGCACCCCCTCCCATCTTGCAGACCCAACGTCGGAGCAGCATCGAATCCAAAGAAACACTTTTTTGCCTCATTTCAGTGTTGAGGAAAGGTGGAGACAAGTTATCAGGACATAGAGCTCATGATGACAGCACAGCCCCTTGCCTGAAGCATGTTTTCAAAGCAAGAATGAAAACGTGAAGGTAGAGAGAAAAATCAAATAAAATATAACACACTTTTTAAAAGTTGAACCATGTCAAACACTCAAGTTTTTCTTCTATGTGACAAAATAGTCATTATACAAAGGGAGCACAACAATTCTAGTCTCACTCCCTAAGAAACCTGCTATACTACCACCTGAGCAGGAGTTTGCTGAGCTGAGAAGAGAGGGGTTAGTTTAAGAACAGTGTGGCAGGAAAAGCAGCAGATCAAGAGATGACAACAGATTTCTTTCTGAAAAGTGGAAGGATGTTACTCCTGGACTTCTGCCAAGACTGGTCTTCAGTGTTTTTTGATTCAACATTTTCATTGACAATTTTTTTTTTTTTTACACTTTTCAGTGAGCGCTATCAAAATGTGTAAAAAATACAAACCCAGGAGGTATCAGAATTATGGTGCAGACTGAAACAAAGCAGGAGAAAAACTGCAACAAATCTTGACAACAGTCCTGATAGAAATGGGATGCAAAGTAACAGCAAAGGACAGGGTAACACACTTGGAGAGAGGTGGTTTCTCCTGAGAAGTGACAAACTATCAGTTGGAAGCAGCAGAGGAGGAACAACTTCATGTGTAATCATCCTGTTAGCAGGTAGTCTAAGTCACTAAAGAGAGCTGGTGCGAAAGAAAGAAAACAGCATGATTCAAAAAAGCAGCTGTATTTCCAGTGCAGAAAGGGCCATACAGATGCCACCAGTGCAGACGACCAAGATCTTGCTGGAAACACCATGTATAAATCTAGCACAACATATTCACCCAGAAAAACATTCTTTTATTACAGTGCAACAGAACATCTGGCAAAAAAAGAAAAAGGAGGAAAAAAAAAAAGACTAAAGTTGTTAACAAGTATACTACCGAGATAATGAGCAGAGCTGGCATAAAGAGTAAGTTTAACCTTATCAAAAGTAAGTTTAGACTGAAAATTAAAACGGTTCCTACACAACAAAATGCTGGCTTGAAAATACATGTCAGAAAACAGAGATGTGAAGAGAGGAAAAAATACAACTAGCTCGCAAGCAGATCTATACATGTTGACAGAGTCAGACGTGGTTTCTGTGACAGCACAGGCGCTTGGCTCAGCCAGTGCAATTTGTTCCTGTTCTGGGCGATTTGTTCCAGTTCTGGGTCCCTGAATACTCCGAACACAACGATGGTCCTAGTGGGTCAGAGCAGAAGCCCATCCTTGCTCCAGTAACAGCGAACAGCAGCTCATGAGGAAGATAAATGTGTAATATTCTGGGGAAGTATCACCAGTTGTGATTTAGGGACTTCCAGAGACAAATTTAAAAGTCAACTTTTCCACTAATTTGGCAGCCCTCTCTTGTGCCCATGTAAGCTTTTTTACTCACACCATCCCATGGCAAGGAGTTCCCGGCTTAATTTCACACTTTATTAACAACTGCTTTCTTTTAGCTTGTTCTGAGCCCATCTCCTACTATTTCTCTTTCCTAATGATTTTGCTCCCCCTTCATCCTATTATGCCACCCATGATTCCTTTATGATCCTCTGTCTGTGACATGAAACCTTCATTGTATTCTCCCTTTTGTAGCCTCTTACCAGGCTGAAAAATCTAAGCCTACTAAGGCCTTCCTTGCACAGAAACTATTTCACTACTTTTTTCATATTCACCACCTCATCCTGTATATTTTCACTATTTCACTTTTGTGCAGCATTCCGGAGACAGATGCATCACGGATTGTTGCCCGTTTTATTTCTTCCTAAAGATTAATTCCCAATGTTCACCGAAGCACTACAGTAAGCTTGACGTCTACATCAGGCAAGTCAGAATAAACTTGAGTAACACCAAGGGGGTCGCAAGAGGACACGTGAACGAACACAACATATTGGTGAAGAGGCAAACGCAGCTTGGAATAGGAAATCAAGCTCCACGAAGCAACT
Organism: Todus mexicanus; assembly: GCA_013389965.1. Classification (NCBI taxonomy): domain Eukaryota; kingdom Metazoa; phylum Chordata; class Aves; order Coraciiformes; family Todidae; genus Todus; species Todus mexicanus. The sequence continues at coordinate 6,855 of WEIS01030983.1, read as the reverse complement.
GGGGCTCTCTGAAGGAATCGATAAACATGTAGGTAAGGAGATGTGACAGAACGGCCCACAGGTATACCAGTGCTGGAATGGTTCGAGACTGGTGGGTAAAGCTGAGCAGATTGGTCGCTCCTGCCAATAGAAGAGCTGGAGGTGTGAAGTGAAATAACGAGGACAGAGGCTCAAGAAGGAAGGACCTGTTCTTCCCACGTTTCTGCTGTGGAACTCCTTGCAATGGAGTGTTCAGACACTGAAGAGTTTACAAAGGCTCAAGAGGTCACAGGAAAAAGTTATAGAGAGGCCAGTAAAGGTTAGTAAATACAAACGCACCAGGTCTGGCTCAGGATGCCTTTGACCAGTCAGTTCTCGAGTATGGGGAGAATACTCTGGGAAAGCCATCCCTACATGCTTGCCCTGCTCCTGTGCCTTTCACCACACCGTTGGTTTTGCCACCAACAGAAACAACATGGAGTTTTGATATGCACGCAAGGGTAATTATTCTTGCTAACTAAAAAGCAAACACAGAATCTGATCAGCATTTATCAGGTTGATTAGAAGGAGTATTTGTCATCTCAGGCTTTGATAGGGCTGGTAAGACCTGTGGTAAAAGCTGTGGGACAACTCTTGATTTGGAAGCAGAGCAATTCCTCTGTTCTTTCATACAAGAAGCGGTGCTGCTGTCAGTAGGTACAAATACTAACTCAAACCCAGCATATTTTACTCTTGGCAGAATGAGTCAAATCCCATTTTGCCATGCTGCCAAACACTTGCCATTGTAAGACAAACTCCTCTCCATAAGACAACTCCGGGCTTTGCCAAACTGCCATTGTTTGGGCTGAAATTTTACAAGTTCGCACCTGCTTCAGTTTTTATTCATTCAGAACAGCCATTTCAAAAACATAACGAATGCAAAAAGAAGTTCTGCCTGTGTCAAAAGATTCTGGCAGACTTTTCCTCCTTTTCATTTTCCTAGAGTTTTGAAGCCCTGTCCTTTGGGATGGAAACTTGAAATTAGACAGGGATAGTGGGAGAGCTGTCGTTGCTGTGAACTCTACCCAAATTTGGCCAATTTCTTGATGACTTATTCCACAAGCCCTTTCATGATTCAGAAACCCAACCTTTTGAGCCAGATAATTGAACGCTGTCCTGGAGGACTCAGACTCTACTAGAGATCTCAAGAGTCATTTAAATTGGAGGCTACAGAAGAGGCCATTAATTTTTCAGGTCTTTGGTATGGGTCTAGAAGGAGCGATTTGCAGAAATACTTAGTGCCTGCAGCTGCAGTGGAAGCCAGCGAAAGCCGAGTCCTAAACAAGATGATGAAGACAAAGGTTTGGAAGAACTTGGGCTAGTAATCGCAAAACAGGTTCTCCCCAAACTGCAACAGAAACTTGATTCTTAAAAAAAACACCCAACAGCAGCTCTCAGAAAACTCACAAAAACTGTTTCCTTTATCTACATTCTGTATTTTATCCTCTGCGTGCACTGCAGGCTCTTCAGCTTCAGCATCAATGCACTTAAAGTACAAATCTTGTGATGCAGGTTGGGCAAGTAGCATCTCTCCATCACAAGAGTCAGAAATAACATACGAGCAAGGAGGTATCTCCCAAGATGTGGACTGCAGATGTAGAGCAGGGTTTCTCAAAGTATCCAGAGCCCGAGGCAAGGCATCAAACGTGTGAGAGAGAATACCAGAACTCTGTAAAAATATGTTCCATTGTCAAGATCCACGGATAAGTTTCCAGCCAGCAAACTGGCTTGTGAACTCCCATCTGTGGGATACATATGGCTCTGAGAATTAACATCCTACCAGCTACTTGCCTTCAGCGAGGAGCAGGATAGCGCAGGAGTGTCCACGGCTAGGACTGGGAAGGACATAATTTGGCTTTGTGTAAATGAGGGACAGATGATTTTACTCCTTTACTTAAAAAGAGCAGCATCAGCCACTTGTTAAATTAATACACAAAATTAAACAGGGTGTATTTATGCGACTACCAGTACTTTAACTGCTTTTTCCCCTTTTCTTTCCACATGTCTTAGTTCTCCTCCTTTGAGTACCACTGTAAGCTTGTCAGGGGAAGAACAGATGCCTGCTGGGTTTTCCTTTTCAGCCTCGACTACACTCAATCCTAAAAATGGATCCTACTTTTTTCTTTTTTTTTTTAAGACATGAACAAAGCAACACAACTCCAAAAGCCTCCTTTCGTTCTATTTATTCTTACCCAGTCACCAGTGCTCAGGAATAAACATTCTTCCCCATCCACATCTCTCCTGTGAAAGACTACAGTATCTATAGTTACTGGCGAAGAGCGCTTCAGTTATCTAGGCTCTGATCCTTCCTGTGCTTTACACTTTGCAGCTTGTCCCACAATGCTTGTTTTCTCGGAGGACACCAGAACCAAGATTTCTCTCTTTCCAAAGGCAGCGACCAAAATTCTCCTTCAGCACTGGCAAGCTCATCTCCCCAAACACCAAGACCGCATCTGAAACTGAAGAGCTAAAGAGCCACTTCTGATCAACTGACAACTTCCAGCCCACTTGTCAGGCCTCCATCGGTGCAAGGGAAACAGCGAGACTGAAACTCTAACCCTAAGAAATGCTGTCAGAGAGCTGCTTAAAAAAAGAGCTACCAACTTTCCCCAAACCACTTTTTCGTCATACGTGTAGGTCTTCCTGCCAAAGGAAAGCATGTTGAGCAGGTGGCGCACACCGCCACAGTAACATCGCGAAACTCACACCAGAAGGGCAGAAATAGCATCAGAAACAACACCTCAACTTCCTTCGAAATATCCACGATTTTCTAACAGCCTTACAAAGCAAACATCACGATAATTCCCCCATCCTAAAAATGAAATGAGGGAGCAGGAGGAGAAAGGCTGTTTCAAAGAAGAATCCTTTGTATTCCTTTCTTAAACCATGTCTGCTTACAAGAGGCAATCTCACACAAATACAAGACATTTTGGGCTGATCTTGCTGAGCTGCTTGGTTATACAGAAAGCAAATTTATTAAAGAAAATGCTGTATTTTTGGCTAGTAGTAACTTAAGAGCTTTCCTCCTTAGAACCCATGAGAAGATAGTTCCCTCTTCAGCAGCATGAATTTGTGGCTATGAAATTTTGGGCTCAATTCTGCAAGGAACAAACAAACAAGCTGAATTCCAAGCTCAGGCAAATATCCTGATATTTGGTATCAGTCTTTCAGCTGTGCAAAAGGTGCTCTAAACAAACAGCGTGTTGCAGAAGAATCATAGAATTGTCAGGGTTGGAAGGGACCTCAAAGATCATCCAGTTCCAACCCCCCTGCCATGGGCAGGGACACCTCCCACTAGAGCAGGTTGCTCAGAGCCCCATCCAGCCTGGCCTTAAAGGCTTCCAGGGATGGGGCTTCTACCACCTCCTTGGGCAACCTGTGCCAGCGTATCATCAACCTCACGTTAAAGAAAGGGAGGCAGCTCAACACAACCTGCACTACAGCAGAGCTCTTCCCTGGAGAGGGTAAGAAGTTCGAGCCCAAGAAGCTGCTGTGGCACAAAACAGGGCAGCAAGACCCAGGACATGAAACTGTTGGCAGAAGGATGTTTCTGATGGTTCATCTCAAGGAATGTGTTAAGAACAGCACACAAGAATTCACTGAAGCATTGAGGCAGTCGGAAATTCGATGTATTTTGCAGGTATACCCTTGGTCACAATCTGTTAGTGCTTTATCTATAAATTACTTGCCACTACACCAATATCCCTCTGTTTTCTAGTGCTCCCATGTCACTGAGCACCATCAGACTAGAGTGATGCAGAAATAAGAACTCCAACAATTCGTTTGCAACTGATGAGTCATACGTGACTATAAAAAAAAAAAAAAGCATGAAAGCAGAGCAGAAAAAAGTAATGTGGTACGGGAAAAATGGTCTATTAAATAAAATTTTTTAAAAAAGAATCATTCAGGAAAGGATGAATCAAAACAAAACCCAATCCAAACATTTCCTAGAAATCAAAGATTTCAAAATACTAAACAGAAAGAGATTGACTTATGGAGAAATCTAAACACATGCAAAAATAAAAGGGCCAGATCCACACGGTGTTTTGAAGTAGTACTAAAATGATAGTCTGCCTTGAGCAGGTAGTTTTCAGATGCACTGACAACTCCGGACAACTTTATTTTATGCTCTCCAATACTTCCTCGAGATATAAACGAAAACCACCCTTGCGGAAAACTGCACAAACTTGGAATAAACATGAAAGAGCAAGAAGATGGGAAACGAGACAAGAAAAGAGAGAAAGCAGCAATCCAGAAAACCCTGAAGCAGAATAACAAACAAAGTGTGTCATCTTTTTGAGGGCAGCGGGACGTAGTAAGGACAGCAAGAAACACACACTCTTCTGCTCCTCTTTTACTAGAGGGAATTCATCACAGGCTTGACCTCTCGCCTGTCTTGGCTTTTTAAATAGAAAAGCTCCTCTTCAGTGAATACCTTCTCATATTTAAAACGTAATTGTGGTCTGGAAGTTGACACTAAAAATAGCACGAAGGAGCTTCATATTCGTGTCTTGTTGATTTCTGTATCAATTTACTTGATTGCGACAGTCAAGCCTATGTCCTCTGGTCCTCGAGACTGGAAGGAGTTGTATTATGAGGGTTAGTCCTACAGACATGTTTGACAGGGTGATGCTTTTGCGTTTCAATCCCTGAATAATAGTTGAAATATCCATAAGTAACTGTAAATACATAAAGGGCAAAGAATTCACAAATGTTTAGCAGCTTCCTTAAGAAAAGGAAGTATCCGAGTTTAAAAAAAAAAAAAAAATTAGATTAAGGAAACAAAAAAACCACCACCAGCAACAAAAAAAACACACATTCCACTAATCCATACTGGCATGCCAGGAAAACTTAAAGACAATTTGGAACAAACTTCACAAATTCTTACAATTAGGAAATACATGAGGAATAACATCATGAATAAGTCTTCAAATTAGCAAGTGACCAAGAAGTATACGCTGTGCCAATTTCAATTCAAATCAAAATACTTCATGATAGGAGCATATTTTTAGTGCTTTTACAAATAAATGAGTTCTTTGGAATAAGATTTTTCACCCACTAACATTCTCTTTTTAATTCCAGCAATGGAGATGATTTCTCATTTAATTCCAGCCATTTGGAGATGACTTTTCCAATGCTGCAAATTGAAAGGGACAATTAACATGTCATAAAGTCTTTGAAAAAAGGACTTGGAAAAATCTTTTTAATAAGAATCTTGGAAAAGCTGGGGGGGGGGGGGGGGGGGGGTGGTT
>WEIS01030980.1:0-11598 GCA_013389965.1 Todus mexicanus | reverse complement strand
GAAAAGAAAAGAAAAGAAAGACACTCGGCTTTTTGTTCCGAGCAGACTTTGAAACAATTTCAAGTCCTGCTGCCCTGCTTTGCTTAACTCCAGCTGATCAACTGTTAGCGAGGCGGAGGTTGCAGGAGAGGAGGAGCAAAGCTCTTGTGGGGTCATTTTTTTCAAACTTTTAAGAAGTTGGGCTTAGCCAGGCACAATTTTAGGTCGACGCAGAAGAGCCGAGGGCTTGTTTCCTTTAAAGGCAGCCGCTGTCCTTCCTTGCCGGGGATGGTGACGTGCGGGACAGACTAACCCTGCTCTTTGTGTCCCTGCTCTAAGACAGCTCCTCTCTCTCGCATCCAGCCAAGAAAAGGAAATTTAACAGCATGGGGGCCGAGCTCCCACCCAAACCGAAAGGCGACAATTTCAAGTTGGAGTGAAGCCGGGGGCACTGGGAAAGTTGCCAGTACTCCCAGCCCTCGGTTATCACTAACTTGAAAGAGCCCAAGAGCTCAGCAGCCCTCCGAAAGGACAAAAATAAACCGCAGCCGTTTGTTCGGGCCATCAGGCGAGCTTTAAGTGGAAATAAAAGGCTGTTGCGCTCCGCGCTGCAGTTAAAGCCAAGCTATTGTCTGCCACATCGNTTAATATAGCTCAGTGGCATAGACTTGTCTTTAGTGACTCTGCCTGGATGGATGTGGTAGGTAGATTTTTTTCCCCCTGAGTTTTACTTGAGTGTGTGCATGAGCAAAAGGGAATTTCACTTCCAACTAAACCTAACTTTGCTCTCTGAGCCTGCGCACGAGTGGCTGGTGCAGGTGGCAGGAGCCAGGCTGGCTGCTGCGCAGTCCCCCGCTCCTGCCCAGCTCCCCTGGAACCTGGTGCAGCAGCAGCACATCTGGGCAAGCCAGCACCCCCAGCAGCATGGCCCAGCCACACAGGGACCTGTTCAGCAAGGAGCTTTATGGGGACTCGTGCAAACAGCTCTGTCTTCAAATTGGATTTTAGCCCAGGAGTGGCTGGCTGAGTAAAGCTTAGGGGGTCTTGCTTGCCTGTGGAGGTTGGGGCCAGATAACAAGGTCATAACTCTCGCCTTGTGTCTCTGTGGTGGCTGCACCTTGAAAACTAATCTGCACCTTGAAAACTGTGACCCACAGTGGGGTTTGTAGGCAGAAGCTTTGTCTGGGCTGGTCCTGCCTTTACCTTCAGTCTGAGGTGCTGGCAACACCCTGCTGGCAGCAGGCCCCTCACCCTGGTCAGCAGTGGAGGCAGCTGGGATTATCCCAGTGGCCTCAGGGAGGAGCTGTCAAAGTGGCCAAGCAGAGACTCCTCCCCACGCTAACGTGGCATCTCGAAGGGCTTATGCAACCCTGGCCAGGGCCAGCGCCACATGGGCCACACTCCACCATCCACAGAGCCTCCTCCACCTGGTCCCTGTCCTCCCCCATCCCGCAAAGGTCTCCAGACTGGGCAGGAGATGACAAGCGGTGCCAACAGAACCCAGTGGCACAGGCTCTACTCCATGCATCACTGCAGGGTGTTTTCAGCAGCAGGGGAAACTTACGATGGTGCTACAGGATTGGGAGGACAGTGCTAGAGAGTTTGCCAGAGTAGCCTGCTTTGACTCTATCGATAGGGACATGTCTGCAAAATGCAATGAGCAGCTGGCACTGAGGGATAGCTTGGGCCATGCTAGAAAGGTGAACCAGTGAGAGGGCTTTATGGGAGCCACAAGACTCTGTCTACACAGCAGCTGGGACTTGAAGTCCCCACTTAGGATGTTAAGTGAGGTCAAGTATTACAAAGGCAGTGCAGGCCATGGGTCCTGCAGCCCATGGATGCCAGGCTGTCTTCCCCAGCAGCAGCAGTCAGGAGTACAGGCCTGAGGTGGGGATGGTGACCATGGAGGCTTATTTTGTATTTGGCAACCCTCTCTGTGCCCACAATGTGCTGGTTTCCAGTGTCTTGTGAAGTGCTGGCTTCTGTTGATTCCTTTAGGATACAGAAGGGTAGAAGTCCCTGCTTTCTAAAATCTCTTTCCCAGTCCTGTTCTGCTCTGTCCAAGATGACTCCCTGCTGCACCCCATTGCTCTGCTTCTCATGCTACCCTCTCCCCTCTGCAGGGTTCTTGCAGAGCAGTGCCCAGGTATTCCCAATGCAGGGATCCCTCACAGGGATCCCACCAAGCCCCTCTGGCTGGGGGATGGACGCTGAGCTCATGTTATGACTCAGCTGCCAGCTCCAAAGAGCATCCTCTTGGACAACAGGACCATGGTAGGTCCACAAGAAGGGAGACTTGCACCATGGGTCAGGCTTTTCTGCCCGAGCAGCTCTGTGCACAGGGCTCCTGCTCCATTATTCAGGATCTTGAGCGACCAGGCATTCAGGAAAGACCATGCCTTTGCAAAACAGACACTGTAATGTCCTCTGTGCACAGGCTCTGTCTCCCGGAGGATGTTGTTTTTCAAATAAACTTGTTTTCCCATCTCCGGTGCGAGACAGCTCTGCAGAGCTTGTTTGCTCAGACTCTTTCGTTCTCCTTCTTCCTCCAAACACAACACTGGCAGCTCTCACTGTCTGCTGGCTCCTAGCAAGCATGTGATTCCCTAACTCCAGCTTACTTCATGCCCAGATTTTGAAAGTCAGGGGTTTGGGGGGCTTGGGGAAATTATCTAAGTTGGCCTTGGTCTGAGGTTGGGTTCTTCTTAATGCCAGCTTCCACATGTACATGCACGGCCCTCTCCTCCAGGCTGGGCACTGTGTTTCTGCCCAACAAGCATCACTGAGCCTCAGAGCATCTTCCAAAGCAAACAAGCCCCTTGGGAGAAGCCCAGGAGGAGCCTTTACAAGCCAGGGGATGGCAGCAAGGGAGGAAATGGCCAGATTCACCAGTACTTTTCCACATCCCCTGCTCCCATCAAGTCACCCCTCCAGAAGTGAAGAACCAGTGATTTCTCCTGGCAAGTGCCACGAGAGCTCTCAGCAGCCTCCAGAGCAAATAGAGGCAAGGGGAAGGGACGGCATGTACGGAGTAGGAGAGGAGAGATCTGCTCAGCTGCAGCCTTGCCAGAGCAAACAGGCTGATCCACTCCTCTGCAGCCCCTCTTCCCATAGATCCTCCGTCCCACCACAACAGCCATCCCCACTACGCTGTGCTCCCAGCCCTCCAACATCCCTGGGAAGCTGCATTCCATGCCCTGACCCTGATTTTGCACGGTCACCCTGCCAGGGCTGGGTGAGGTGCTGAGATTGGAAAGAAGATTTCAGCCTCTGCATGGTCAAACCCTGATAAATTGGGAAGCCCAGCCCAGCCTGGCTGGTGCGCTGGCAGCACAGCACTGGTGTGGTTTTATATACCCAGAGAGCTGTCATGCACAGGGAGGAAGGGAAAGGTTGCATTGACCAATTTCATATCAACCCATCCAGAAGACGACACCTTGTCCAATACTTGCCATCCCAGCAATGCCATCCGTCTGCCCAGCCCCAGGGAGCTGCTGGGCTGAGAAGCCCCAGCCATGCAGGTGGAGTGAAGGAGGGCGAGAGGAAGGGAGGCAGCGGAAGCTTTGGCAGGGGGACAAGTCCCCTCGCTGGCAGGAGAAAAATCAGGGGGTGTTTGACTCTCCCAGCGGGCGGAAGAGAGCGCGCAGCCCTCACTGTCAGGAGAGGGATACCACCGGCATATTAAGCAGCCAGATGAGCTCCTCTCTGCCCTCACACAGAGGGGCTCAATCCTGCCAAACAGGAACAGGGGAGAACAAGGACAAGGCAATTTCACCAGCTGCGCTCTCCTGGCTCACATCTCAGCCAGTGTTAGCTGGGCTGCCTGGCTCATTCATCCTACAAAGTCCCTGCAACCGCCCAGATCAGGAGGGTGCAATGGGCTCATCCTCCTGGAGCTCACCTCCCAGCAGTATGCAATCCCAAAGTGTCTTGGATCCCTCACACACAGTTTAGGGACCCTCAGGTCTGAGCATGCAAGGGAAAAACTATAGTAGAGACTCAAACATTTTGGGGGGGCTGGTCCCTGACACCCCTGGAGATGTTTGTGTCCAGGTGGGCAGGGGTTTTCTAAAGGATTTAATTCTCAAGTGCCCCATCTCACCATTTCTCTGTCATCTCTTTCCTTCCTCCACTTTCATTTTTCCTCTGATTGACAAATAAAATGGTAGAGTTTTATTGCTCATACCTAGGGCTCACATCAGGGGCTCTAAACACGAAAAATGGGGGGGGGGAGTTGGTCCAAAAGAACTCCTGTGATGGACAGGGGAACTGCCATTTTGACTGCAATTTTTTGAAAGGTATCCAGGAAAGCAACAGAAATCTAAACACCCACCATCTCACTTTGCAAAATCAAAAGAATTTGTCTTGGAAACATGATTTGGCTTAAGGTTTTGGCTAGAAAAGCAAGCATGTGAGGCTGTAATATTGAACAGATGAGGCAGGAATCAAAGAGAACGTCCTTTTCTAGATGTCTGCCTGCCAGCCGTGAGCTCAGCCCGGCACGGAGCAGCACAGAGCGGCCTCCTTCCTCATCCCTCCTTCTCCTCTCTTTTATTCAGGGCTTGCTGAAAGATGAGGGCCTGGATTTTTTTCCTTCTCTGCCTGGCAGGCAAAGTTCTGGCAGCTCCGGTAAGTACAACAGAGCCTCTCTGCTGTTGAGTTGTCCATCTGATGTATCTGATGGAGGTTTCCTTTTATAAGAAATGAAACCCTGAGGGATGGGGGAAAGAGGGGGAAAGGAAACCCAAAGGTGGATCTACTGCCTTTCCCAGCATGTCACCCCCTTGACACCATCCTCCCCATAGACTCCAGCTCATGGTCCTTTTCCCCCACAGCAGGAGGCTCTGCCCGATGAGATAGAGGTCATTGAAGACCCCACCACAGAGGTAGGTGACTCTGCTCTTCCTCATCACCCATCCCTTGCAGCACCTGCTGCTCTGGGAAGAGCATCTCTGAAGCACAGGGGAGGAGGGACAACCAGAAACACTAACCTCTTTTGCAGGAGCCTGTGGGGGCTAATCCCGTCCAGGTGGAAGTGGGAGAGTTTGAGGAAGCCACAGAAGATGTAGAGGAGATTGTTGCAGAGAGTAAGTTGCTCTTTCCCTGCCTTCCAGCAGGCAGAGATATTGTCCCTTCCCTGGGTGAGGGACTTCTTCTGGAAGGACTGTAGCACAAGGACAAAACCAACCTAGATGCACAGTTGAAGTCTAAAGAGGTGCATGGCCTCTTCCTAGTACTAGGTTCTCTGTAACCCTTTTTTTACAACAGAAAAGCCCTTGCATAGTGTGGCTACAGAAAGGAGCACAGAACTAGCCTGAGGTCTGCTGTAAGCTTCTGGAAGTCCTTGCATCTTCCCAGTGCAGGGAACGATGCTTGGGGATGTCCCTGGTGAAGCTTCTGGTTTTACTTTGTGCTAAGATGCCCTGGGCTGCTTGTGGGAGGTGAGGATGGGGTAGGCACTGAATGTTCTCCCTACCCTCTCCCAGACCCCTGCCAGAACCATCACTGCAAGCACGGCAAGGTGTGCGAGGTGGATGACAACAACTCACCCATGTGTGTGTGCCAGGACCCCGCCAGCTGCCCAGCCACCGCTGGTGTCTTTGAGAAGGTAAAGGCAGAAGCTGCTTAATGGACTGGAGTGGGGAGGGACCTCACATGGGACATTGCCAGACATGGTGGGGGAGACAATCAGAGTCAGAGTGGCAGGTCTCCATCTGGCCTCAGCCAGCAGTGACCACGAAGCTGCTGTCCACTCCAGAAGACAAGTTAAACATCTTATTTGGAGGCTCTCCCTGCTGGCTCCCCAGCAAGGCCGGGCTTCACTGCCTCTCACACAGCATCTCCCCACCCTGTGCAGGTCTGTGGTACCGACAACAAGACCTACGACTCCTCCTGCCATTTCTTTGCCACCAAGTGCACCTTGGAGGGAACCAAGAAGGGACACAAGCTGCACCTGGACTACATTGGGCCTTGCAAATGTAAGTGGAGTCATTCCCTTAGGCAAGGGGACCCCTTAACTGAGCACACACACACCCCTTGCCCGTGTGCTGAGGGAAAGCAAAGGTCCAGGGCTGAAGCAGGAGGGCACTGGGGCTACATGTCCAGGCACTGCACTAACCACTGTGTGTGGCTTCCAGTCATCCCTGCCTGCCTGGACACAGAGCTGACCGAGTTCCCGCTGCGCATGCGGGACTGGCTCAAGAATGTGCTGATTACCCTGTACGAGCGTGATGAGGACAACAACCTGCTGACTGAGAAGCAGAAGCTCAAGGTAATGAATTGAGGAGGAAGGAGCTCACCCCACACATGAGGAACCTATCCAGAATGACCTGTGGGCACCTCATGTAAAGCCCCTCCTGAGGTCCCCCTTGCACCCTATTCCCCATCTGACAAGGTCTCCCTGGCCTCTCCTATGACAGGTAAAGAAGATCCACGAGAATGAGAAGCGCCTGGAGGCTGGTGACCACACTGTGGAGCTGCTGGCCCGTGACTTTGAGAAGAATTACAACATGTACATCTTCCCTGTGCACTGGCAGTTTGGGCAGCTGGATCAGCACCCCATTGATGGGTGAGTGAGAGAAGGACAGGGGCCCCTGCCACGACCTGCCTGAAGACCAGGATGATTTGGTAGCAGAAGGTGTCAAGGCTGGAGAAGTGACACAAGTGGGTGACTAGTGTCAGAGGCACAGGCAAAGCCCTATGGAGGGACAAATCTTGCACATATCTGGCAGGGACTGGGACAAATCCCCAGGCTGGGGTAGAGGCAGTTTTGCCATCCGCAACCAGCTCTTCTGCAGAAGAAGGGACCTTCCCCAGCCCCAGCTGCTCCCACCTCCCTTGGATGTGGAGTCTGTCTTCTCAGATTTAGTCGTATGATAGTTCCCTAAAATATCTTGGTTCAAAGGCCCCGGGATAACTTCAGCAGCTGAAACAGCAGCTGCTGGCTTAGCTGTGAGTTGGAGATGGGCACAAGAACCATCACACACATAGACCTGTGGGGCGGGGGCAGCTGGCAAGGACCACCAGCTCCTGGCTATTTTGTGACTAGCACAGCTGATCACAACAGCAGACACCAGTCCTTGACCTTCATGACACTCAGTGGTGGGCACTGGGAGGGCACTGGGACAACAGTCAAACCAGGTGGAGACCTGAGTCTGGCATCTTGCCCTGCACTGGTCCCCACACCCAGCAGAGCATTTCCCCTCCTGTGGGAGGGCGGCTGGTGCTGGTGGGCAGCACATTGACCATGTGGTCACCTTGGCAGGTACCTGTCCCACACTGAGCTGGCCCCTCTCCGTGCCCCCCTCATCCCCATGGAGCACTGCACCACCCGCTTCTTTGAGGCTTGTGACCTGGACAATGACAAGTACATTGCCCTCGAGGAGTGGGCCAGCTGCTTCGGCATCAAGGAGCGTAAGTACTCAGTTGGGAAGGAAAGTGGGTGGAGAGGACACTGAAAAGCACCCCCAAACCTCCTGCTTGGGATGCAGCAATGCATTGCAGCTGGTCCCGGGGAGGAAAAAGCAGGGGAGAACAGGGAGGGGAAATCACAGGAGCAGTGGGACCCTGGCACCATTTACGTCCTAACCTCATCTCTCTCTTTTCCTTCCACAGAGGACATAGACAAGGATCTTGTGATCTAAATCCCCAGCTTCCTTCTCTGCTGCCAACTTTGTCTTGCTTTATCCTTCCCACTTCCTTTGGTTTTTAAACCGCTTTTGTTTTGTTTTGTTTTTCCCTGGGAACAAGGTGCTAATATAGATCTAAACGTATGTAGTAACGGTGCTAAGAGAAATAACAGTTCTCGTTCATAGCTTAACCTATTACCACTAGATTACTCACTTGGCTGTTTCCACCACGCTCTTACCAGCCCCTTTCTCTCTCCATTGACTGACCCCGTTCCTGTCCCAAATATCCACTCCGTCTCGACAGCCGCTCTCAGATCGACTTCTATTAACTTCTCACTAACCGCACGTTCTTGGATACATCAGCGTAGACACAAAGACCCCTCAGCTGATTCACCGCCCCCAGCTACGACCGCCAGCAAGGGAAGACAGAGTCAGAGGGTATAGGAGGATCAGGCTTTTCAAGCAGAGCAGTTGTGGGTGACATCCCTGCAGGGGATGGAGAGGGGTAAGAAAGTCACAGAGTGGCAGGATCTTGTCTTCTCCTCTTTTTTTTTATTCCTTTCATTCCCAGGGCTTGAATTTAACAATTATTTGGCACACACACACACAAAAAAAGAGGGCTAAGCAAATGAACAAGTAGAAAAGCGCACAAAAATGAGAACAAATAAAATGAAAACATCCCATCCTGCAAGATCCCCTTGAAAAATAAAGGTTTGGAAGTGCTATGTGTTTTGCCATTACTCAATGGCCGTACTGCTGTTGTGTTTTCTGTGCTGCAAAGGGAGAGCCCGGGGTGCGTGTGGCTGATCTGGCTGTTGTGATTCTGCTGATATAAGGCTCTTCACTCTCCCCAAATCATGGTGCCCTTAAGCACTTCCCACCTCTGCTTTGGTTGTGCTTAAATTCCAGCCCTGCTCTCCCAGGGAAGCTGTGTCAGGCTTGGAAGGGACATTTCTGCTCAGCAAGAGGCAGGCTTGCCGCACGCTTGAGGTAAAGGCTCTTGTAGCTTTTCCCTGTTGCGGATCTTGGGGCTTAAGAGATGGGCAGGAGGGAAGGGAGAAGGTATCTGGGTTTTGCTTTACAGAGAGGGTCATGACAGAAGCGAAGGGATGCTTAAGTCTCACAGGCTGAGAATTCTTTTTTTTACCTCTGAATGTTCCCTGTGCCTTATATTATTAAATTCCTGCCACAGTGTGAGCAACCTGATGAGTCTCTGTAATAAAAAATACTGATTTGAAACACTGACAATAAACAAGCTTGCAATGTTCCTCTGTTTCATCCCATCCCAATGACGGGGATCACACTTGCATCGCTAGCCCCATGCACACATTCGGGGTGTCATACAGACACCCCAGCACCAGAGAAGGATCTGAGCCAAGGAAAGCCAAGGTGTTTCTGCCAGTCACAGCCCATCACCTCACTGTAACCAGGCTCATTGGGGAACATCAGAGGGGTAACGTGTGGGCAGATGGAGTTGGAGTGACGGAGGCACCCGGGGTCAGCAGCCAGCGCAGACACTCACGTGGCTCTCAGGCCCTCGCTTTTAATGAGCAATAAAATCCCTGGGAAAGGCGAAAAGGTGCAACGGCGGAAAAATAAACACCAGCATTTGCACAGGCTAAAAATATCAGTGTTGCAAGAGCTCTGGTTAAACTGTGAGTCCCCCTGTAAAGCCCTTGCTGGATGTGCTGTGCTCCAGACCAAGCTGCAGCATCGGACCCTGCACAGAGTCATTCCTGGCTGCAGAGTCCTGGTCAGGTCCCATCAGGGACGATAGTTTTACACATGCTTTGCCAAGCTGTTTGAACCCAGTGTGAGAGCTTGAGTGCCTTGAGAGGCCTGGCGAAGGTTTTTCACCCCTACCTTGAATCCCAGGACTCGCTCCACCCAGCCACGCTGACTCCCAGAGAAGTTAGGCAGCCAGAGAAGGGTTTCTCGATGGAGAGACATCAAATACCTCCCCAGCTCAGGGGTTGCCAGTGGGATTTGGCAGACCTGGCACAGCGAGGGGCACCGCTGCCCACAACCCCCCCACCTGTCAGATCCAGCAGGAGAATCATCTCCTGTCCGGGAGAGCCAGCAAGAGAGTATATGGGCAGGGGAAAGGAATGGGAAGATTGGCCTCTCTCTGCAAACCTGCTTTCCAGTTGCTCCCTCTCAGCCAGAAACTCCCGCTCAGCTCCTCCGCTGAGGCGCAGCTGCATTCCTTCCAGCTCCAGCCCTTCCCACCAGCACAGCCGGACAGACACAGGCAACTTTGCTTCTGCACAAAGGAAGGTTTTCCAGCCCTCATCTCCTCTGTCTTCTCCTCTGGTGCTAGAATCAGCTCTAAATCACAGCAAGCTTAGGAAAGTCAGCTGTTTCCACCAGGAAAGCTGGTTATCGCAGGTCAGGATGGCAAAGGAATCTATCTCTAAGGCCATTTCCCATCCCGGGGCACCAGGCTCATGTCCCAGCAGTCTGGCAGAGCTCAAAATGCCCAACTCAGGGTGAGATTACAAGTGCAGCCATTTGAGTTTTAACTGAGCATCAATCTCAGGAGGTTGCAGCTGGACCTTCCTTAACCCTTTAAAGGTCACAGCCTGAAGTATCAAGTTACTGGAATTTCACTGCCTTGGGGCAAATCCCATACATGGGGTTACGTCAGGACTTGAGGAATAAGCTGGCCTTTTTAAGCTTTCAGACCTAGACGGTCAGCAAGAGTGGAACAGAACAGCCCTTTCCCTGTTAGAGCCGAAATCAAGCCTTCCAGTGCCTGCACAGCAGTAAAGAAACTCGCCTGTACTTTCCAAGTGGAAATGCTCCCTGTGGTTAGTGCTGACTGAGGACTCAGTTTGCAAACTTGGAAAAAAAAAAAAAAAAAAAGAAAGAAATAGAAAAATAACAGAGCAATCAAGCTGGATCCAAAACCAGCTTGACGCAAGCGCAGTCTGATCCGAGTGTTACAGTCAAGCTACAGGCATCTTCTTTGTAGCCACCCTTTAAATACTGGAGCATGGTGATAAAGTCTCCCCTAAGCCTTTTCTCAAGGCTGAACAAACCCAATTCTCTCAGCAGCTTCCCACTCCTTGCATCGTCTTTGTGGCCTTTCTCTGGACCCTCCCCAGCCTGTCCACATCTTTTTTACATAGCAGGGACCAAAACTGAACACAACACTCCCCACGGGACCTGACAAGTGCTGAGCAGAGCAGGGGAATGCCTCTTTCTCTGCTGGGGATGCGTTTGTGGATGCAACCCAGCATCCTCTTGCCTTGCTTTGCGGCATCACTCAGGCTGGGAAATCTCCATCCCTCAGCCCATCTCCATCCCTCCCAGCCTGTTTCTATCCCCCAGCCCATCTCCATCCCTCCCAGCCTGTTTCTATCCCCCAGCCCATCTCCATCCCTCCCAGTCTGTTTCTATCCCCCAGCCCATCCCCATCCCTCCCAGTCAGTTCCCATTTCCCGGCAGCAGCGCGGCGCGGCCGGTGGGGGGAGCGGCAGGGCAAGGGACGGAGCCCGGCTCCGAGGGAGGCTCTGGCGGAGCGGGACGGGACGGACCGGCTGGCCCCGGGCAAAGAGAGGCAGGTTTGCAGCCCCTCAGCTGGGGCAGGGGCTGCCGGGGCTGCTCGGGCATACGGCCAGAGGAGGGACCCGCTCCGGCGGCGCATCTCCCCCTCCCCAGCCCCGCTTCAGGGCTCTGCCCTTCACAGCGGCGCGATGTGATCTCGCAAAATGCAGCCCTGGTCCCTGCCGGGGCTATGTCCTGCCTCACTTGGCTATCTCATCCTGCTCAAAGGTGCCCCAGCACAGCCCTTTCCCTTCTCCTTCTCCCCCACCGCTCTCACTCCAACCTTTCCAGAGCGCGAACCACTTCTTAGTCTAAAGTACACACGGCTGATGTGATCCCCGGGTTTGCGTTTTCATCATAGAATGGGGCTAGAAAGGACCTTATAGAACATCTAGTTCCACCCCCTTGCCGTGGGCAGAGGCACCTTCCTCTAGACCAGGTT
>WEIS01030978.1:0-16110 GCA_013389965.1 Todus mexicanus | reverse complement strand
TCCACTGTTTTAAGCCTTTCTCTGTGTCTGATGCCATTACTTAGATGTCACCAGCTTCTAGCACTCAGTTCCTTCTGCGATTTTCCTACGCCATGCTCTGGTGACCCCTTTTCACAAGTAACCTGTTATATTAAGACTGGATGCCACGCTTAGTGGCAGGGTTTAGCTGAGTGGTGGTGGTAGGTCATAGGCTGGACTTGATGATCTCAGAGGTCTTTTCCAGCCTTAATTATTCTATGGTTCTATGCTTACTCCTCTTGTGACCTCCCATCACCTTTTCCAGAGTCCCTTTGGCTACATTCAAGCTAATGATGGGGGTGGAGGGGGCGGGGTGGTGGTGGAAGGGGAGATGTCTAAGCAAATGCACATTTTCAGACAAGGCATTTATGTTTGTCTTCCTCTAGCTGTAGTTCATATTGAGTCTTTTTGCGTAGAACCGCTCGGCCTCCTTGTTGACGTAGCATTTTCAGCATAACTGTCTCCCAGACCAACCAAGCTGCTGCCCTGAGATAAAAAGCTGTTGACTACTCAGAGCTGCGCCCTGTTCCTGACAGATCGCACAGGCCACGTGTCACTCGAAGTCCTCGTTCAGTACGGGGACACCGCAACGAATTCGTTTCACACAGCAGAGACGTATCCATCTCTCTGCAAAATCTTCCGCGCGCAGGCAGCAACTGCATCTCCACGCCCTTCCCGCGAAGCGACGCCGTTCGATCCTGCCGTCAGCGTACGCCGTAACCCCGGAGCCTCCTGCCTTCTGGGACCCTGGTTAACAATCGGACCGTGAAGCGGATTATTCGCCGTGGGCGGGCAGTGGGTTGAGTCCTGGCCACCGGCCAGACTTGACCTCTTGCATTCTTAGCATTCGTAAGCCTTGAAATCATTAACATGGTAATGCTGCTAGTAGGCTGCAGGCCAGGCGGCGGGGCATACACCCTGCGTCTCTCGCTGCCTCAGAGGGCTTTTTGTGAAAGAAAAATGATGGGTTCTCAGTGTATAAACGTTGCCTTCCCCTCCTCATTCCCAATCGGTAGCTCTCTTGGAGTACCCTGCGCAGAGGGGGATGCTTCAGCTGCTTTTGTGCATCCAGAACCAGACCGCATTCCTTCAGCGGCCGTACCCGCCCTGCGGACTGTTAAAAATAAGCGGGGCTTTGTCCAGCCGTAGCTTCTGCTGTGCTGTTTGTCCTGCGGCCGATGGGCTTGCGAGGAATGGCGCTCTGCTCCTCGCACGTGTAACCTGAGAGAATCATTTGTGAAGCAGACCAGAAGCGGTGGGCAGGCTGGTTTGGGTCGGATGTGTGTGACAGATCAGTAGGGTCTATGCTGGTGAGGGGAGGGCGGCGGCCAGGGGCCACTCAGCACCCCAGAAAAAGGGCAAGGAGGAGAACTCTGACTCACCTGCGGAACCCAAGAGCTGACCGGAGCGATTTGTAATTGACTTTAGCTGCAAACCACTCTTACATGAAAGCATTTCTCGCAGTGAGGTGAATCACTCTCACTTGGAGAGCTATACATTTCATCCCCAATACCTGCTCTGCTTAGTAAGTGTTAAATCACGGACAGTCTAGACAGGACTCCAGACCTTTGTCTTAGAGGTCTATTGCTTTTTCTTTTTCTTCTCAGAGAATATAACCACAAAAAGTTACTGTAATACAACCGACACCTCTCCTTTCCCTCCTTCCCTTCCCACACAAATCTCTGTTGCAAGGTGTTTTACTCAAGAGTCTTTAAGCAGACTGAAAAACGCAGGTGCTCTGCTGCTTCAGCAGCATAGGCAAGAGACAAAGTCTGGATCAGATCCCTCAGTTGTGCTCGGACCTGAGCAGCTTAATTCGGAATGATCTGGGAGTTAAAAATAACGAGCTGGTGAATCTTTTTGATGGTATAAAGATCTCCCCAGTAGTCTAAACTGCTCTCAGCTAGTTCCAGAACCATTTCGATCAGTATTCAAGCATTTGAATAAAACAACACCCGATGAAATTTAATATCTGTAACTGCATAACACAGGGGAAACCAGCTCTGTGCCTGCAGTTGAAGGGATCTAATTTAGCTGTCACCACTCTAAAAAGACATCTTGGAGGTCCTGTGGATAGTTCAATGAAGAAACAGCTCAGCAGCAATCCAAAAGGGCAAACACAACATTAAGATTTCCTAGAAAATAAAGACCAGAGCAGGAAGCATCCCATGCTGCCACGTAAATCTGAATGGTGTCCCTCCCATTGCACAGAGGCTGTGGTAGAGCTTGTGCACATAGGGAAGGGTGATAAGCAAGGACCATCACAGGAGTTCAATCCCCCATCAAACACGGGGAGATTAATTCGGGTAATCCTTCCAGCTCAGAAAGTGTTGGACAGATCGAGAAAGAAAGAACAAACCAAATACTAAAAGCTTCACCTTACGCTCAGCTTCAGTGGTCCCGAGGAGCTCTTTGTTAGTCACTGTTTCGCAGGACAGAGGAATTACGGGGCACCAGATTAAAGCATCAGCTTTACAACAGAAAGAATTATTCCTTCCCAGGGTGGAATTCACTTGTGCACGGCAGGCGAGGCCACAGGAGACTTCAGAGGCTGGAAGCGTAAATGGGTTAAAAAAGCACGTACATAACTTAACGGGTGCTTCACAAGAACTGAAATACGATGGTCCAGGTGTGTTCTTGGGTTGCACAAAGCCGTGATCACTGATTGTCAGGATGTAGAAGGACATCTGGGGGGGAGGCATTACCATGCTCTTTCCCTAGCACCCATCACTGGCTACTGCCAGAGATGTAATAATTCCAGATGAGATAAAATCTTCCAGCTGATCAAGGCTGGCTGCTGTCAGTGTCCTCACCTGGTCAGAACATGCTTTTTCTCCTGGAATTTTTTAGCATGGCTTCTGTTTAATAGACCATTTTGCCCTCATTCCAATGTCTCTCATGCTCAAAACAGCAGGACTTTACTGATAAGCTCCGCATTGTATTGGCATCTATTCAGAGCCAACTAAACTCCAACAACAAGTCAGCAATATCGCAGGTTCGTCATCCTCTTAGAGCTGTGCCACTCGCTCACTGCCTGGTACAGATCACAGACTACACACATTNGGCCCCCTGCTCGGTGGGACCCTGGTGGAGCAGGGGGGGTGGCACCAGAGGATCTCCAGAAGTTCCTTCCAACCCTCACCATGCCGGGATTCTGAGATTCTGCGATACTGTTTCCGAAAGGACAGAAAATGTATTATAAACGAAAAGACTTGAATATTAGGAAGAACTTCTTTGCAGTGAGGGTGCCAGAGCCCGGCCCAGGCTGCCCAGGGGGGTTGTGGAGTCTCCTTCTCTGGAGACGTTTCAAACCCACTTGGACGAGTTCCTGTGGGACTTGCTCTAGGTGATCCTGCTCCGGCAATGGGGGGATTGGACTAGATGATCTTTCGAGGTCCCTTCCAATCCCTGACAATCTGTGATTCCCTGATTCTGCTTGAAAGGGCAAAGGCAACTTAACTCAAACATGTTCATATTCAGGGCTGAAGTTGTGGTTTCCACTCACCTTGTCAAACAGAGAGAAAAGTGTGTGAAAATGCAGCTGGAAACTCCTTTCCACGGGACGGTGGGATCCCTCCAGTGTTGCTTCATGGTCTCTCAGACATGTCACCCATAAACATATTTACCCCTGATCTGATGTAGTGCCCTCTGCTTTAACATTACAGAGCCCAGACCACATCTGATGGGCTAACCCGCAAACACCAGCCTTATCTCCACTGACAGCTGTGGTTACAGAACAGAGAGGGGAGCAGCATTAAAACAAACCCCTGAACGCTGTACCTAAGCAATTAGTGACACCACAGCTTCCCCAGCAACAAGCTGCACGGAACGGGGGGAACAAAGCAAGAAACTATTTGAGGGTCGCATGAAATATAGTCGCTTTTCTGGGCAAAATACAAGCTGTGAAAGACGTGTGAGAAATGTCTATGCTGGCATCAGTCTTATTAGACTGTTTGCTTCTCTGTGTGTGTGTCTTGGTGTCTCCACTCCCCTTTGAAAAGATTTGACCATGCTGTTGGGTTCTTGAGCTGTTTCCAGACTTCCCTGCAGGTGTGTTATCTCTGGTACTTATGTGCCTCTCACAGGTTTTGTCACAAGAGGTTGACAGATGGAAAAGGCGGTGGTGGAGATACATGGGCACACGCTGCAGAGAGCATGACCTCCCATGCTTTGTTTCCTCAGGAAGCCAGGAAAAAAAAAACAAGCCAGCAACAAAGCCAAACCGTTTTAAGACTTTTTTCTAACTTGCGTGAAAAACTTCCAAACTAAAGAGGAGAGAAAGGAACAACGTTGAGCCCGGGACCTTCCTCCTAAAGGTGACCGTGGGGTTAGTAGCTTTTGCTAGGCTGATACAAGATGTTGGAGTGAATCCACTGTGTAGATTATATTTACTGCTTTGGTTGTTAATGTAAGTGCTGCACAAGCTTTACAGCGCTGGACAGACCCTTGTTCATATTCTTATGCCTCAAAATACACCATATTCATCATCCTGAAAAAGAAAATAGTATCTCTTGTGTTAACTGTTCTGCTATGACATGGATTTCTCTCTGGTCCTTAAAAACTGCAGTAAATAGAAATAGTCGTAGCAACAACCCCAATACAAACACAAAAGTGTTTCCTGAAAAGCAGGAAGCCGCTTAACAATCATATCATATGACCAGCTAAATACAGAAGAACTTTGCTGGGGATTTTCCAGGGCATTAAAGCAAATTTCCATCTGACTTTGTGGGAGATGACTCTTGCTTGGGCTGCTGTTCCTGCAAAATCCTTTTACTCTGCAGCACGGGCACTTTACATTTGTTTTTCTGCCTTGAGAAATCCATCATCTTGTCAGAATCCGTTTCTATTTTAGCCTATGCAAGAGCAAGGAGTATGTGAGAAAGGCTGAAGATGAGAACGCTGGAGGCTCTGCAATCCCGCATGGCCCCACCAGTTTGTGTTGACCATGATCATGGCCAAGCTTGGTGTAGAGCTTTTGGCACGCAGCTTTTCGAAGGCAGCTGGATCTCACACAGGAACAACTACGAGCATTTCATTTGCTGTTACTCTCTGGTATCACTGCTAAATCATTGTTAGCACTGAGTAATATAAATTAAGAGCCACACAGGCTCTGTCCATTGCCCTGGAAGCACCAAAGAGTTGTCCAGTGGAAATAGACTGCTCCAGGCTTTTACCACCCAGAAATGGCAGATTAGGCTTGGTCTAGCAGTCAGGTCTTCCTTAATCCACGTCCTGTCTATTATAAAGGGTCATGCCACTCCCTAAAACACAAGCACGGACCTCTTTTACTATTTAATCTTTCGCTTCCACACCTGGGAGCAAGAGATACTTTGAGAATGTAAGTCATGGAAAGTGATTGTTCAGGAGGCTGCCTGGAGCACGAGTCTGCAAAGTTGGATTGATAATTTGTACCTATCGCGACATCTTGCCAATTTTTCAGGTTGACTGTATTCATTTACTTGTTGTTCTTTATTTTTAACAGGGGTGGAGTTAAAATAGCAAAAGAAAGGAAAAAAGGAGAAACAATGAAGGCAGAAAATCTGCAAGTGAAATCTTGAGGAAGCTTTCCTCCTATCTTGTGCACAGTTAGAAAAGGCGCACTCCAAATATTAAAGTAGTCTGTAAAGTGAGCGGAAGTTCGAAAAGACTGTGAGTTGTGAAGGTTAGAAGCCAATATATATTATAAGCATCTGAGAAAGAGACTACACAGCCAAATACAACACCTGAAAATCCATTGCACAGAATTTACAGTCTGTTCCTGTATTAATCTCTTTATAGAATAAAACCTACGGGCTCCATCCGGTGAAGCACCTGGAGAGAAACCTTTAAAGACGTTTAGGTGCCTCACATTTCCAAAAGGTGTTTAGTGGGGTTTTATAATACATCCAGAAGCAATCCATAGCAGTTAAGTATGTAGTAGGATTTTTAAAAGCCGAAGTGCCTTGAAAACCCTAGACCAAGCCTGCGGAGACATAAAGAGAACGTGCAGGCTTCTGGACACCCAGCTTATAGCGGCACCTCCGCCTCCTAAGGCAGCTGAACGACTCAATAAACACAAGCACGGATGAAAAGGATCTGATGGAACCTTTGGATTCAACGACCAACAAATGGGTGCTGCTCCTTTTCAGGTTAGGAGCTATAAGACGTGGAGAAGCTACAGGTTGATTCAAGTCTGGCTTAATATTAGAACGTATTTATGTAGTTACAAGATGTGCAGAAGCGAGACGCAAATTTATTGGGTAGAGTAAACAGGTTGCTGGTCAGTACGCCTGTCTGGCTATGCCTTGCCACTGGTGCTGGGGAAGGGCCCAGCAGCAGCCGGGATCCGGGAGCTGGATTCAGGGATGCGGCCCAGAACCTGGGACCCAGCCAAGGCCTGAGCCGGGGGCTGAGACCGGGGCCGGAGGCCTCAGGGCAAAGCTGAAGCTGCCAAGGCCAAACCCAGTGAGGAAGAGTCCCGAAGCCGAGAGAGCAGCTCGAGCTCAGGGAAATGGAAGATGAAGGGCAAAATGGTGAAAGGGCCAAGAGAGAAGGGCCGAGACCCTTGTGATCCCTCAGCTTTATTCCAAATATGACATATATGGATATGGAATATCCTCGTTGGCTAATTTAGGGTCACCTGTCCTGTTCACTCCTCCCTGAAGGTGCAGCCTTTACTTTTCTGCACCCCCCAGTGTGGTACACAAGATCCAGCAGTGACCTTGGTTCACACACCAATCCTTGGGACTAACTCTAACCATGGAGTGTTATCACTGCTAGAAGCAGACTCTGTCTGTAAATATGCTGCTTACTTCAGACAGACTTAGCTGAGAAATAAAAATCATAGAACAGAATTGTTCTGTTCAAACCCAAACCAGGACAGGAGGCTGCGGTGGGCTGTGGGGGTCAGCTACTTGTAAGGCCACAAGTCTGGACCAGCTACCCGAGAAACTCGTTGGCCTCCTTGTGTCTCTGTGTGAGACGGTTGAGGATCCATGGGCCAGCTACTGAGTAGGCTGAGTGTCCTAAGGGCAGCTACTGGAGGAGGGAGCCACAGTTTGTATGTCTGCGTCTGTAGGTCTGCATACCAGCAACTGGAATGGAGCTGTGGGCCTCTGGGTGCCAGCAGCTGGGAAGACTTGGGATGCAAGGGTCAGCTACCAAAAGGTATGATCATAAGGGGCAAGTTGATGACAACTACGATCCATACAACAGTATACGGAAGGATTTACAAAGTGTGGGGAAAGCCGGGCCTGGAAAGCGTATTCCAGCAAAGCCCAAGACGACCTCGCTAATCAGGCTACTGAGCAAGTGACTTGTTCATGGATCTCTTCCAAAATTGCAGATCGCACAAAGAAGGACATTTATTTCGAGTCCTACAGCAGAGAAAAAGCCTCGTGGTATCCAGCGCTGCTGTGCTGGTGGCTGCTTGCAAGGCAAACACGCTGATCCTCCAGCTGCTCCACTGATGTCAGAAAGACATTTGCCTCAGCCTCATTTTTGCTCGGAGGTCGTTTGCAAGAAGGTGCTAGTCCTGCTGAAAAAATATGTGTGAAAAAGCAAGGCTGGAGCTCAGAGCACACAGTCTAGATGACATTGGTCGTGTCACAGAAACGTAAGAGCAGGCAGGAGTTGGCTTCCCAGTCTAAGTTGGGGTTATTGATGGATTGATGGGGGTTGCCTTAACTGTGTTCAAGCTTCTTCAAGCACCCAAGATTCTTCTGGAGAGTCCCAGCCAGGTCACCTTTGATCAAGCGGATAACGAGGTTCTGTGATTCTGGCCTTAGGGCTGTTCCCACAGAGCAGCGGAGATGTGGTCAGATAGGGAAGATGTGCGTAGACAGACAAACGCCTCCCAGCAGGGCTGTGTGTCAGAATATGCTACACAGACAGTGCCATTCCACCAAAAAGTCACAACAGGCAGCCAAGCCAGGCAGCATTTCTGTGCCCGGGAAACCATGCAACAGCAACCTGCAGGGTTCATAAAGGAGATATGGCAGCTGTGGGAACATATTTCCTCTCTGGAGGGGAAAGAAAATCTCCCTTTTCATTGAAAACCAAGCTGGGTGTGTTGGTGGATGCAAAACTGAATGTGAGCAGCCCCTGGCCCCCTGGGCTGATCCCCAGCAGCGTGGGCAGGAGGGCCAGGGTTTGGGGGATCCTGCCCCTCTGCTGCCAGGGCTCTGGGGAGCCCCCCCTGCAGGGCTGGGCCCAGCTCTGGAGGCCGCAGCCCAGCAGAGACAGGGACCTGGTGGAGCGGGGCCAGAGGAGGCCCCAGCAATGCTGGGAGGGCTGGACCCCCTCTGCTGGGAGGCCAGGCTGGGAGAGCTGGGGGGGTGCAGCCTGGAGAAGAGAAGGCTCCGCGCAGACCTTCTGGGGGCCTTGCAGGGCTGAAGAAAGATGAGGAGGGACTGACAGGATGAGGGGTAATGGTTTTAAACTAAACAGGGGTAGATTTAGATTAGAAATCAGGAGCAAGTTCTTCACTCTGAGGGTGGTGAGACCCTGGCCCAGGCTGCCCAGGGAAGCTGTGGATGCTCCATCCCTGGATGTGCCCAAGGCCAGGCTGGAAGGGGCTCTGAGCGACCCGCTCTAGTGGGAGGTGTCCCTGCAGGGGGGCTGGAACCGGGTGATCTTTAAAGTCCCTTCCAACCCAAACCATTGCACCCAAAACTCCACAATATTCTGTATGACAGTGACCTGAGCTGCCAGGACTGTCCTGGCCNCCAGCTGCGGGGGAGCCGGGGCTGCCGCTGCCTCCCCGCCGCTTGCCAGCCCCGGGATGCCCTTCTCCGGGCTCCTCAGCTTCACCGCCAGGGTTGGGATGGTTTCCCCGGGGAATTCTCGGGGGTATTTGTCCCCTCAGGACTGGGCTGTGCCCCCCAACCCTTAGTCCTCTGCTCCCAGCCCCGGGAGGCTCCGGGAGCTTCTCCCTTCTCGCCGTGACCATAAAAGGCTTCGGGAAGTAGCGAGACCGAGCCGGAGTTAACTCATTTATTTATTTATTACCGTTATTATCAATATTTGCAATTGGTTTCTTGACATTCACACCTCAAAACAACGGGGCTCGGAAGGGGCGGCCGAGCAGCCCGCCCCGGGGGAGCCGTCGTGGGGAGGGGGTGTCCTCCGCTTTTCTTTCTATCCCTCGTCCCTCGGGGGTCTAAATGTTGTAGCCTCCCCCTGGGCTGTGCCCTTCTTGCAGCCCCGGCCGGGCACGCCAGGAATCCAGCAGCTGCTGCCCAGCCCAGCCCGAGGGGTGCCGCTCCCACCCGCCCCGTCCAGGCTTCCTTCCCTCCTCCTCCCCCAAACTCCCTTCTCTTCATGGTTTCTGTGTTGTTTTTTTTCCCCTCCCCTTAGTTTTGGGAAGTGATAAGCGATGAGCATGGCATTGACCCAGCCGGAGGCTATGTGGGTGACTCAGCGCTGCAGCTGGAAAGGATCAACGTCTACTATAATGAATCATCTTGTAAGTGAGGGGTGGGGAAGGAGAGGCTCTTTGGGAAGAGGCGAGGGAATGCGGGGAGAGAAGGGATCTGTGAAGCTGTGTGACGCGCTCCTCGCATACCACCAGAGTCAAACTAGAGCTGGGGAGATTCAGGTTAGACATTAGGAAGAAGTTCTGCCCCGTGAGGGTGGTGAGACACTGGCACGGGTTGCACAGGGAGGTGGTAGACGCCCCCTCCCTGGAAGCCTTCAAGGCTGGATGGGGCTCTGAGCAACCTGCTCTAGTGGGAGGTGTCCCTGGATTGGAACTGGGTGATCTTCCAACCCTGACAATTCTATGACTCTATGATCAGTTCCCCCAGCTCGCCTCTTTATACGAAGTTTATCTACTGGTAACTTGGGTGTTGCCTCCCCAGGCAGAGCAAAATGGCACAAAGGGCTGTCCTCAGGTTTGTTTATTATTTAACGCTAGGCGTTTGCTCTTGTAACCAGTGATTGTGTCATCAGATGTGTCTTATCGATTGCCCCAAACTGAACTGTTGGTTCTCTGAGCTTGCATCTGCAGGACTCTGTGGTTTTCACGACTGAGAGGGTTGGGCTGCAGGTACTGGAGAGCTCGGGGGTGATTCGTTAATACGCTGCCAAAGGTGTCCAGATAAATCCTCTGAGTCAGCCTCGTGTTGAAAGGTGTTACCCGTAAAATGGGGATCGTGAGCCCTTTGGTCTGTTGGCATGAACCTGCAAGTGCGAATGTTTCATCTTTCGCCCTGCTTAGGTTAATTTTAATTACTCACCTGAGTTTCCTCAAGCAATTTCAGCTGGATACAGGTTCTTTATTTTCTGCCTCGCGGTGGGTGTGCTAATCTGCTACTGTTCGCCACCAGGTAGCTCTTTCAGTGGAGGTGAATCCTCCAGGCATAAAAGCTTGAGGATCATTTGAACATAAACCCTTCACCCACCCCGTTATTCACAGAAAAGATGATTTTATTCCTTATAAAGAGCACATCAGCCATTTTTTATCATCAGAAACTTCCCTCCCTCATACCTATTGCAGAAAAAAAGGGGCTCGCAAAATGGAATGTGCCATCCGTCCATCTGTAAGACCCAAACGATGCCTGTTCTTCCAGCAGAATCGATTTGTTCCTACAGTTCTGGGGTTTTTTCACCACCGTGGCTTCACATATAGTCAATATTTATATACATAACAGTCGATATTAGACTAATAATACCGGGCGTCATGTGTTTGTGTATTGAGAGCTATAACCGCACCGCGTTATCTTCTATCAGAACATTAAGGACGTGTTTACTTTTTTTATTGTAGCCCAGAAATTCGTACCAAGGGCAGTCTTGGTGGACTTGGAGCCGGGAACCATGGATAGCGTGCGATCTGGGCCTTTCGGTCAGCTCTTCCGGCCTGATAATTTCATCTTTGGTAGGTGAACGTCGCTTTTTTTTTAAAGAAAAAAAAACCCCACCAAACTGTGTTTGGTCAGAAAAGGGTTTGATCTCCCTGTTCCAAAGTGATCCTCAGTAGGAGGAATCCTGATAGCCTAACAATGGGGTTACAGTTTTCTGTAAGGCATTTAAAAGATCATGTTAATGAGAAAGTCATTGTTTTGTTAATCGTTCCTTCAGTTAGCGAACTCCTGGAAGTCTCCTGTGGTATTCAGACAAAGTATTCAGACAAAGAACATTTGCTTTCCATATATATGAACTCCCGGAGAAGTCCTGAGACAGCTTCTTTACAACCAAACGCATGGAAGTTCCACAGAAAAAGGAAAGAGAGGGGGAGAAAAGAAAAAGCTCAACCCCAAACCAACCAGAGCGCTTTTGAAATCGCGTTAAATGCTCAGAGCTGTTGTTTATAGGCTGTGTAGTTCAACTTTTTCAGCAGATCCTTGAAGTACAGTAAACAGTGGAGAAAGACCAACTGTAATATGGGAAACGTTGTCATATATAGCCAGTTACGGGGTTATTTTCCAGCGTAACAAGGAACAGTCGGAGCGCGTGTGGGGGGAACTTCTGGTTTTGCAGGGCTCTTACAGAGGGTCGTTCTGGCCCTCGCTGTTTCTCTTTGGATTTTTGTGGTATTTTCCACCCGAGCTTGAAAACGCACGTTGCGAGGATTAATTTTCACAGTATCCTTACAAAGTAGGCAGGTGTTATTGGTCCCACGCTAGTTTTTGGGAGGCATTATTGATCCCCGTGCACTAAAGGAGAAATAGCGTGTGCAAGCGAAGCGATCCACTGGCTGGAACTGGAAGCCTAAATGAAAGCTCCATGAGAACACTCGTGTCCTTTTGGTTTCCAAGCCTGCACTAACCACAGAACACGTTTCCTTCTGCCAAGGCAAGCTCAGGGCGCAACTTAGTTTGGGATGTTGTGTTAACATAAGGAAGGAGCAATGCCAGGGACAGACAGAGAAAAGATAAACATTGTTTGGGTGGTATAAAACCAGCTGAAGTCTGGGTTGCTGCTGTCGAGGTGGGGAGTAAGAAGCCATCCAGAGTTATTTTAACCCTTTAACTGACTTCAGACTTCCAGTGCTGTCCCTGTTGTTCTCCACGGCAGCGATGGTAAGAGTCTTCTTAAGCTACTTCACAGAAGCAAGCTTGCGGAGAAAAACCGTAGACGTAGTTTTTTAAAGAAAGTACGTTTCTACATTCAGCTTTCTCCTTTCAGTCCCTTTCTCCTGCATGGACCCTACAAACCCTCTGAGAAAGTAAATGCACCAGACCTATGGAAATACCTGAACCAGAGCTTTGCGGTTTGGCGTAGCACCAGAGTAAAACCAGAGCAAAATCAATTCAGAGTGTCTTCAACAATAGCCCAGTTCACTGTACTCCCTTCCTGCCAAGCTAACAATGAACCAACGGCATGTGATCAACCTCGTATCTGACAGAGGCCCCTGCCAGCGCCGGGCACTGTCCTCCCAACCTGCTGAACAGCGCAGAACGGCTGCCTGAGCGCTGAAGTAATGATCTCCTGTGTCAAAAGCCGACAAAGCCTTTTGTTTTCTCTTTGAAAAATCTGGCCTGGGCCCACAAAGGATTTTGTGGCAGAAGCCGGCGGTTCCCGACTTGCTGTAGGCAAGCCCCAGGCTGCCAGGGCTCCTTCTGGTGGAGATGTTTTCTGCTTGTGTGAGCCTGCGTGTGCCCTGGTCTCTGCGGCAAGTGGCCACGCAGCATCAATCAGGATTTCATTCAGGGGCATTGAGTAGAAGATCACAACCTTCAGCTACAGGGACTTTAGCTCAGACCAGCAGGAGATGGACCCAAAAATAATCCTGGTGCTTTAACGCTTGTGTCGACAAGGTAGTGATCTGAAAGGTGAGGAAGCACAGATGGAGTCTACAAGAGCAGCAGGTCTCCTGGCCTTCCAACAGCGTAGGATTGCCCACCAGGAATTGCCCTGAACTCTGATCTGTCTCTTCTTGCTGACCATCTTTCATTGCTGTGTTTTTGCATTTGTCACTCTTGTGCACACCCTTGCTAGCTTGGCTGCGCAGATGCCACCCCAGTTTAAGTTTGCTGGACTGGTGTAGGGGCAACCACAAAATGGCTTTGTCTTGTATTTCGAATGCTGGAGAGGGGGTGAAAGGAGATTGCACGAGATAGTTGCCGTTTTAGGGGTTAAAAAATTAAATTGACCGTTAGACGGGTGGCTTCTGTGCGTGTGCAGCTCAACCTGAATGTGTGATAACCCTACGATGTGTTGGAGAAAGGAAGAGTGGTAGGAGGATCTGGAGGTACCCCAAGAGGGCAGGTAAGCTGCAGGATTGCTTCATGCAGACTTGCTTTAGAGCTCGGTAAGCGCACAGTGAGAAGAGGCAGAGGCAGGATGCTGGAGATGGTCTGCTCCCAGGACTGGCAAGTCCTGATCCTTGTGGACACAGGCTCGTTTTCCACCTAGAAATCTCATCCTGCTGGAATTTGATAATTTTACATGTTTGTCTTAAGATTTTTCCGAAGGCAGGTAGATACTTTTGAGAAGTGGAGGGCACCCAGTAGAGTTTCAGAGGATCACGATCAAGATTTCCAGATGCTTGGCAGTGTTGTCAGAGCCCTGGCACCTCCAGGCTGTAGTGTCTTCTCATGGGCAAGAAGCCTGGAGCTTCCAGGGCTTGTTGTACGTGTTCTTTGTGATGGTGGTGGTCTGCTATAGAGCCAGAGTGTCTGGAAGTGTTCGATTACTGCTCATATACATGTGCACGGCAGGAAGTTTCAGATGAAAGTGTCAGTTTGTGTGATTCAGCTGGAGGCTGAGGGAGTCTAGCCCAGTGGAGGGCTTGAAGGAGGACAGGTCCACCTCTGGGCTAGGTGTTTTACCACTGAACATAATCTGCAATCCAAGCAGAAGCGAGTAAAACCAGTCTCTACTGTGATTCTTCTTTTTCCCCTGTGAAAATAATGTTTTGCACATTTGTGAGAGTAATCCCCATTCTCCTCTTGCCTCGTTCTTTGGTCCTATTCTTCCTTCTCTCCTATTCTCCCTTCTCTCCTTATCTCACTGCCCCAGGAATCCCAGCATGGTGGGGGTTGGAAGGCACCTCTGGAGAGCATCTTGTCCACCCTCCCTCCTCCAGCAGGGTCACCCAGAGCAGGACAATATGATGTTTAAACAAGGGCAAATCTGCAAAATAAAGACCTAAACTCAGAATTTAGCTTTTTTCTAGGGTCCTTTCTAGCTCTCAGAGTGATGCCTGCTTGTTAGCCTGCAGCCTGGTGTGCGCTACCCTGTCTGTAGCAGGGGCTGAGCTCAAGCAGGCGGCAGATAGTTACAGGCATATTTAATTCTGGAAGGATATCACTTTGTGCTTTGCCCAGCTGGGCAGGAAACACTGGGCTCCCTTAAGCTCCAAGAAAGAAAAATAGAACACCACGTAGAACAATGCACTAACTAACCAAATACACCGTGAGGAAACCAAGCGTTTATGCAGTGAACATAAAGTGCGTCGCGTTTCAACAATACCCCGGCAGGCAGTTTCCCCGGTTCGTACGTTTGGCACCGACACAGCGCACTGGGAATTGAAATGAGATGTGGTACTAGGAAGGAAGGGGAAGGGCTTGGAGAACAGCGGCGAAGTCGACGGCTCTATACTCGATTCTGAAAATACCGCTCTCTGAATACCGCTCGCGAGCGGACCGAGAAGCGAGCTCGGGACCGCAGCGTACGTAGCAGTCACTGTGAGCAACGGGAGCATTAAAAAACTGGTGTGTGTCCCCCCTACTGTTTAATCCTCCTTGTTATGTAAGCGATAACAAAACAATGACATAGCAAAGGATCCCGCCTGTCCATCTTCATAAACTGAGCGGCACATCAAAGGGCAGCGGAAGCCTCGAGGAGAAAATGAGGGGCTCGTGAAACGTCAGTAATCCAATTTTGCCAGTTGCTTTGCGGCTCCTGAAGGATGATGAGTTTGTAGGGGAAGCAGGAGGAGCTCGAAGGTGCACTTAGTGACTTGCGGGTTTTTGAAACGACTTTCTTGAAGCTTTCGTCGATTGGTGTTTTCATCCAGGCCAGGTAACGATGAATTAAGAAAGCTCTGGTTCGTGATAGAACGTGTTAAGCAGGGCTTCTGAAGGCCAGGCTTACCCTGGAACGACAGCAGTGGCTCCCGTGTCTCACGGGAACGGTCCAAGAACCTTTCGTTTAGACGTGTGTATCTGCGATTCAGCTTTGTATGCGTCATGGTCATTATAAACAGAAAGTATTTCACTATTAAACAGTTGTCCTTGTGTTTATGGAATAAGCAGGCCTGGGAGCGTGAAAGCTTTCAAAATGAGGAGCCAAGGCCAGCTTTGAATTTATGGAAGGTTAAATACTAAGAAAGAGAAAAAACCAAACCCAAACACCCAAATGAAAACTCCCAGGGATTCGATGCAAAAGGAGGCTATCGAAAAAGTTCCTGTCAGTACTTCCAAAGATACTTGTAGGCAAAAATTGAAGAGCACAGTTGTCTCCCAGACAGATTTGTAATCGCTTTCATTACCGGTGTGAATCCCAAATACCAAACCTTACCAGTAATTTTCTGTATTTTCTTCCCCCATTGCGCGTTATTTTAGGACAAACTGGTGCAGGCAACAACTGGGCTAAAGGACACTACACCGAAGGGGCAGAGCTGGTTGACTCTGTACTCGATGTGGTGAGGAAAGAGTGTGAACACTGCGACTGCTTGCAAGGATTTCAGCTCACTCATTCCCTGGGAGGAGGGACGGGCTCTGGCATGGGAACCCTCCTCATCAGCAAGATCCGGGAGGAATACCCGGACAGGATCATGAACACCTTCAGCGTCATGCCCTCTCCAAAGGTTTCGGATACGGTGGTGGAGCCTTACAACGCTACGCTCTCGGTCCACCAGCTGGTTGAGAACACGGATGAAACCTACTGCATTGACAACGAAGCTTTGTATGACATTTGCTTCCGCACCCTGAAGCTCACCACTCCAACGTACGGCGATTTAAACCACTTGGTTTCCGCTACCATGAGCGGGGTGACGACGTCCCTGCGTTTTCCAGGCCAGCTAAACGCTGACCTGCGGAAGCTGGCGGTAAACATGGTCCCTTTCCCGCGCCTTCACTTCTTCATGCCGGGCTTCGCTCCTTTGACGGCCCGAGGCAGCCAGCAATACCGAGCACTCACCGTTCCCGAGCTCACCCAGCAGATGTT
>WEIS01030976.1:14439-25057 GCA_013389965.1 Todus mexicanus | reverse complement strand
TCCAGGGAGGTTCTCCTCCACCTCTACTCTGCCTTGGTGAGACCACACCTGGAATCTTATGTCCAGTTCTGGGCTCCCCAGTTCAAGAGAGACAGGGAAATACTGGAGAGAGTCCAACGGAGGCTGTGAGGATGATGAAGGGACTGGAGCATCTCTCCTATGGTGACAGACTGAGAGAACTGGGGCTGTTTATCCTGGAGAAGAGAAGGTTGAGAGGGGAGCTGAGCAATGCCTACAAATATCTGAGGGGTGGGTGTCAGGAGGAGGGGGCCAGGCTCTTTTCTGTGGTGTCCAGCAATAGGACAAGGAATAGTGGGGGTGAGCTTGAACATAGGAAGTTCCACCTCAACATGAGGAGGAACTTCTTCACTGTGGGAGTGACGGAGCCCTGGCCCAGCTTGCCCAGAGAGGTGGTGAAGTCTCCTTCTCTCGAGACTTTCAAAACCTGCCTGGATACATTCCTGTGTGTCCTGCCCTGGATGATCCTGCTTCAGCAGGGGGGTTGGACTTCAGGTTCCCTTGACATCCCTTCCAACCCCTAACATGCTGTAATTCTATGACCTTTAGTGGTCCCTTCCAACCCAAACCATTCTATGATTCTATGATCCAGGTATCACTCCAGCCTGTAGCAGGACAAGGCCAGGGTGTCCATTTTGAGTCGGAATCTGGGAAAGGCTCCCATCTCCCATAGTTCAGGTGCCGTCAGTGAGTAACTGTCTCCTTCACAAACAGTTCCACTGACTGCAGAGAGACTTAAATCCTTAGGTGTTATATTAGTATGAGGCAGTGGCATCTAAATAATCCAGCCTGGAATTGATTTGATTATGGAAGCACCTCCTAAACTATGGGACAACACCTACTGCTCAGGCAGGAGCACATACTGTGAGGTAACTTCTTTGTCTATCACTTTGATTCTCAGTAAGGATGAGAAGTGCATGGGATGCTCTGAGAGTTGTAAGACAGACAGTTTCTTCAGGAAGCTTCAACCTCAGTTCCAGAAGGAGCCAGAACTGCTGGAGAGAGTCCAGCACAGAGCCCNGTGATCCTGCTTCGGCGATGGGGGGGATTGGACTGGAGGAGCTTTCAAGGTCCCTTCCAATCCCCAATATTCTGTGGTTCTGTGGTTCTGTGGTTTAGCAGATCTGTAATAACAGAATGAGCTCTAATAATTATTTTCTGTCTTTAGCTTCAGACACAGAAAGCAACAGTCAATATAATTGGAAGTGGTTTAAGTATAGAATGTCTGTGGTGCCATAGGCCTTAGGCAGGTAATGATCACGTTCTCTACACGTTGGATAAACTCCACTAAATTGTTTACTTAAAATAAAGGACCTGATCCTCAACCAGGACTAAAATAAAGCCAAGGACCTGATTCTGTAGCCATGCAACTCTGCTGTTTGCAGGTAGTTCTGTATTCAGTGAAGTCAAGGAGACTTTTTACGTAAATAAAATAGGTCAGATTTAGAGGTCCTGGCACCGAGTCCTGCAATGAAGACCAGCAAATGATGCTAAGCCACTCAAAGTAAGAGTCATACTTGGACGTAAGCCAGTAGAAGAAAGCACAAAAAAAACCCCTGGGGCAGACGGAACAGCTCTGGAGAAGATGCTGTGAAGATGGCTTTGGGTTCTCCATTCCTGCAGTGAAAAACCTCTCACTGGAGGCTTGTGGTGGAAGTCTGAGGAAACCAAAGAGCAACTTCTTACGATTCTCCTTCTTGCTTTGGGATTCACGTACATTCAGACGTCCTTTTACAATGCTTGGTGTCCTCTGGAGGTTTGCAGGTCATTCATAGTTTTCAGCAGCATAGTAAATGCAGCTTCCATATTGTCCCAGAAGCATTCTGGTGCCAATTACACAAGTATTCTGTGGCCAAAGGCCTGACCAGGCATTTCTGCACTCCAGACCGTTTGCTGAATAGCTGTATGGGGTGAGGACAAAAGTCTGGATAGCACAGTATTCTTCCTTTGAAAGTGTCCAGCAGCAGATGTTTAATGATTAGACTAGATGATCTTAAAGATGTTTTCCAATTTAGGAAATTCTGTGATTCTGGTTTTGAGAAAGAGTAAGAGGAACAGGGTATATATATATATATATATATGATATTCCTCCCAAGGACTCCTTTAGTTTTTAGCAATCAGCATCTCAGCATCCTGATATAGCTTCAAACTATTTAGAGAATAGTGTGAAAGTCTCACGCTCCAGATCGAATTTGAACTTGAATCCAGATCCAGATTGAACAACACAACCTGGTTTCAGTCTATGACCGTCCAGTTAGTTCCTTAACCTTTGGAGCATCGTTGTTCAATAACTGGTTTTTATTGTAAACCCCTACAACTACCTAATCTTTCCATGGAAATAAAAAGCTAACAAAACCAAACCCAACCCCAACCCCAGGGTGTTTTTCATGTAACTTGAATGATTTCTGTCTGAGGGGAAGAAGCGTTAAGAATCCAACTTTTCAATTGCAAATGCCATCATAAATAATAATGTGCGATAAAAAAACCTTGAGCCTGTGCCACCTGTAGACAACTGAGCTTACAGGTACTGATAGATACCTGCCAACCACATGTGTGCACATGGGGTCAACCACATGGTAGGATGCTTACACATGGGGCCAAGAAAAAGGGCAAGTCATCAAGTGGACTGTCTCCTGATGGATCCTCAGCAGCTC
Organism: Todus mexicanus; assembly: GCA_013389965.1. NCBI lineage: Eukaryota > Metazoa > Chordata > Aves > Coraciiformes > Todidae > Todus > Todus mexicanus. The sequence continues at coordinate 22,385 of WEIS01030976.1, read as the reverse complement.
TCCCATCATCCTCAGACACCTGGTTGAGGAAGATTAATGTGGTGCATTATGCTGTGTCACTGACGTTGCTAGAGTTACATCTCATCTGTTATTCTGGGAGACCAGAAATAGCAAGCTGCTGGTAAATTGATTCCTAGCAAGAAGCCTTGTCTAGATGAGTTACCCGACACGCATCAATCTGCCAGGAGTGTCAGTGGCAGGCCCCATCATCATTAGCCACAGGAAAAGACTCAGGGGTGTTAAGTAAACCCTCATCTGCAGGGTGGCAGACAGTGTCCCCAAGTGATTAACGAGACCCTACCATGTTGCTCATTTCTTGGTCATTTTGCCTTGCCACAGGAGGAATGTGCACCCCTGTGAACTGCTTCGAAGAAAAGTTCTCCAAGTGTGCACATCTCAACCAAGAGAACGATAGAATCATAGAATCGTAGAACGCCTTGAGTTGGAAAGGACCTCTAAAGGTCATCTAGTCCAACCCCCCTGCAGGGAGCAGGGACATCCTCAACTAGATGAGGCTGCTCAGAGCCTCCTCAAGCCTGACCTTGAATGTCTCCAGGGATGGGGCCTCCATCACCTCCCTGGGCAATCTGTGCCAGGGTTCCACCACCCTCATGGTAAAGAACTTTTTCTTAACATCCAATCTAAATCTCCCCTGTTCTAGTTTCAAACCATTGCCCCTCATCCTATTGCTACAATCCCTTGCAAACAGCCCCTAACCAGCTTTCTTGTAGCCCGCTTCAGACACTGGAAGGCTGCTATAAGGTCTCCCTGGAGCCTTCTCTTCTCTAGGCAGAGAAGTTATGTTTGCTAGTCCTGGCAACATATTGTGCTCACCTCTCCTTGACTGGATATTAAGCCTCTAGCTGCCTAGCACAGCATTCATTGTACACCTTCAAGGCCCTAGGAAGAGACAGAAGAGGCTGTATCTGAGATGTTCTGTCCTGTATATGCTCTCCTCTGCCAGTCACCAAGTGTTTTTAGCTGTTTTGGAGGTGCCCAGAGAGTGAATCACTGGGAACATCCAGAACACTGTGTGTTCACTTCACTGCATCCCTGTTGGACTTAGCAAAGCTATGTGCTCTTCACTGAGAAAAACATGAGGTCTTGTTGGCTCCAGCTATTTTGTGGGAACAACCTGCCGTGGGAATTGATAAAGTTTTGCTCTGCAGTTTTTCACTGTTTTCAGTCCCTAAAGGGCCAGATTCATTGTATTCAGATACCATTACCCAACTGTTAAAAGAAATGAGGAACTAGGTGAGTGCTTGAAGCCACATGGGAAGCCCACATGAAAACAGAGATCCAAATCCTCCTCCTGGCTCAGGACAGCACTAATTGATGGGTTTGCCCCCTCCTTGCTCCTCTTTACCAGCTTCCAGTCACAAGCTTAGTCCTCTGGCTTCTCCGAAAGTCCTGTGGCTTCTTCAAAAAGGAATAGGTGTGTGAGATATTTTATTTTTTTTTCAGGATGTTTTAGCATGAAGAGGGTGAAGAGAAGACACACAACAAATCCAGACATCTCCCCAGTACCAGACCAGACCCTCACGTCAAAGTGAAGCACAAGCTCTCTTTTCTGTCCCAAACAGAACATGGAGCTGATGCTTCACAGTAAGATACCGCCAAACTTTGAAACATCTCAATTCACTGTCTTCACTCAGCAAGTACCTTTCTGAACAACGAGGACACAACACATGCACACATGTGATTGAGTGAGCCCATGTGTCTTTCCAATCAATTCTTCCGGATCTTGCGGCGATTTTTTGGTTTCTCTCAAAGGCTAGCCAGCCTAAGAACGACATTTTGCAATCAAACGTTGAATGCCTTTTTTATTTAAACATTAAGATTAAATTACAAAAGCTTCTGGAACAAGGAAAGGATGCCGAGGAGGAAAGAGCTGAAAACTCAGACTGCACTTTCTCATTCATTGTGAAAGCAAAACACATTGGCAGCAGCAAGGCGTTTTATAGAAAAGGTTCAGATGGACAGTACAAAGACCTTTCTGTCAATATTGTCACTGAAACACCTTGCTGGCAAGAAGCATGTCTTATTTTTGTTTTTCTGATCACTTCTTAGTGTTGGCTGATTGAATTTTCACTGTGGGAAACAAATAATAATTATTGCAGGTTTCCTGTAACTCTTTACTGTTAATCTCTGCTAATCAAACACAGTCTTCTTCTTGGGAAAATGGCCAAACGTCATTTACTTTACCCTATTAAAAATGTCTACTGCTGTTGTTAAAAGTTTTATTTGCACAAGTATGTTCCTAATCTATGTTAATTTCATGCAATATAGCTCTAATTTTTGGAATAAATACTGAGAATCATGTGAGAAAATTCCTTGGAATGCAAAATCCAAACAAACTTCTTTTTTTTTTTTTTTTCCTTAAGGGCAAGACTCCACCACCTTTATTTACACAAGTGGTATCCCGCTCCCTATGTTATTTCCCTGCAAGCTGGAGGCTCAAGCAGTGAAAATTAGCATAGCCCCATTAGGATTTACTGCTTTATATTAGTTTCCAGTGAAAACTGGGCTGAGCAGCTTTATCTGTGGAGTAATGCAATACCTATAACGAGTAAAGGTGCTCGAACGTAGCCCTACACTGAATAATTTGGCACATTTACAACTGGCGTTACTCAGTAACTTATATCAGATGACAATAGTGGAGCTCTTCAGTAAAATATAGGTTAAGCCTATATTTGTATGACTGTACATCTGAAGTATAAAAACCACGATATGTAGTACACTTGAACAGTTAAAAAATATAACTTATTTTCTTTGTAAACTATCAATGCAAGATACTCAGCAGCAAAGAAGCCATGTTCAAATGTCTTCTGATCTTTCGGAAAGATCCGTTGCTGTAAGTAATAGAATCGTCTCTGAAACATCTGAGGTTACATGTAGAAACAATCAAGGCAATATTATTTGTACATATTATTAAACATGCAAAAAACTTCCTGAAGAATATTGCCCAAATGTAGAAAGTTGTCTGGATCTCCAATTTTCCTTGGTAGCATCTGCTTTAAGTATGGCTCACGTGTGGCTTTAGAGTCCTTCAGTTTATTTCGGAGAGTTGGCACCTTTAATGACAGGCTCCCTATTCAAATACGTGGCCCAGTAAACTAAGTTAAAAGTTCCAAACAGCACTGGGAAAATTATCCGGGACATTTTGTCAATCTTACTGATGCTGTTGTAAGTCTTTTTGTTTTCAGCAGGCTTTTCTTCTGCCGGCTTCGCTGGAGCAGGTGCAGCGTTTGAGATGACAGATGGGGCTGAGTCCTTTGGCATGTTTGGTGCTGGGGTCAGCTTCCCGGTGCTGTAAGTATTCGTTGATTTATTGGTCAGTAATGCACGCTCTTTTTTCTGCAGTGGAAAGAGCAAAAACGTTAGACTGCAGGAGCAGGAAGCAGAAACACGTTCACAAGATATTAACCCCAAATTCTAAGTACCGTAATCAATCATGCTAATAAATGCCTGTTGGCTATTCTGACTTGGACTACCAAACAGCTGTTTCTGCCTTGATTTTATAGCCCTTACTCAGGTGAAACTTTCCCTGATGCCAGAGAAAGCTGAGAGCAGCTGCCTGGACCCAGATGCCACCTGGCATGAGCTTTACCAGTTTCTTTTCTCAGGATGATGTTGTCCTGTACCTGCAGAGGTGGTGAAGGGCTCATTGCCCCTGCCAGCTTGCCGTCTTTGTTCAGCTGTTTTGGGATACCTGTGGGCATGAGCCCTCTCTAGAAGGTCATTTGCTGAGCATCAGCCTCATTCTAAAATGTTCATTTTGGTATGAAACTCAAAAGTTCGTGTTTTCTCACAGAGTAGGGGCTGGAAGGGACCTCTAGAGATCATCTAGTCCAACCGCCCTGCCAAGGCAGGTTCATCTAGAGAAGGTTGCACAGGAATGCATTGTCCAGGTGGGTTTTGAATGTCTTCAGAGATGGAGACTCCATCACCTCTCCGGGCAGCCTGATCCAAGACTCTGTCACCCTTCAAATAAAGAAGTTTCTCTTCAAGTTTAGATGGAATTTACCATGTTCAAGTTTGTGTCTGTTACCTCTTGTCCTGTCACCGGGCACCACTGAAAAAAAGACTGGTCCCATCCTCCTGACACCCACCATTGAACCTTGAAGTGTTTATAAGCATTGATAAGATCCCCCCTCAGTCTTCTCTTCTCCAGACTAAACAGACCCAACTCCCTCAGCCTTTCCTTATAACAGAGATGTTCTAGTCCCCTAATCATCTGTGTAGCCCTTTGCTGTACCCTCTCCAGCAGTTCCCCATCCTTCTTGAACAAGGAAGCACAGAACTGGACACAACACTCCAGATGTGGCCTTATCAGGGCAGAGTAGAGAGGTGGGGAGAACCTCCCTTGACCTGCTGACCACACTCTTCTTGATGTATCCCAGGATGTCATTGGCCTTCCTAGCCACAAGGGTCCATTGCTGGTTTATGGTCATCCTGTTGCCCACCAGAACTCCCAGGTCTTTTTCTACAGACCAACTTTCCAGAACAGCTCTTTCATCTCTTTTTTTTTTACTGGGGATTCTGTAGTGGGACCCTGACTCATGGACCTCAGTGGGAGGGTCATCATTTATTTGGGAAAGCCCAAAGAGAGTGCTCTGCAGAGATATGTTTTGCAGTATATGTCTGTTATTCAGAAGTTTGGCCAATGAAATCCCATGCAATGTGTACTCAATGCACAATACTCTTCTGAAAACAGTCCTCAGTCTCTGTAGTGTGTCCAGCTCCGGAGCCCCCAACACAAGGACATGGACCTGGTGGAGCAGGGCCAGCGGAGGGTCACAGAAATGATCAGAGGGCTGGAGCAGCTCTCTTATGAGGACAGGCTGAGGGAGTTGGGGTTGTTCAACCTGGAAAGGGTTCTGGGGACACCTCTGGGGACACCTTCCAGTATCTGAGGGGGGCCTACTAAGCTGGGCAAGGCCTGTTTCCAAGGGAACATAGCAATAGGATAAGGGGCAATGGTTTGAAACTTGAACAGGGGAGATTTAGACTGGACATTAGGAAGAAGTTGTTGACTCTGAGGGCGGTGGGACACTGAAACAGGTTGCCCAGGGAGGTGGTGGAAGCCCCATCCCTGGAGACATTCAAGGTCAGGTTTAAGGAGGCTCTGAGCAACCTGCTCTAGTGGAGGATGTCCCTGCTCCCTGCAGGAGGGTTGGACTAGATGACCTTTAGAGGTCCCTTCCAACCCAAGGCATTCTACGATTCTATGAGTCTACGACTCTTCAGATATATATGGTAGAGACTGACAGGCTATCTCTGTGAAGAGAAGGCAGCTTATTTCCTTGCAAATTTTCCTCTGTAGGAAGGTGAAAGTATGTCATGAGGTAATTAAAAACCTGTTTCACAAAGGAGCTGAAAACTGTCCATTCAGTTATTTCAACTCTGCTGAGTACCTGCTTTTTTATTCTAGGTCTTAAAAAAAAAAGTGTAAGGTAAGCACCTTGATTTTAGCAGCTTCCAGGGCTTTTTTGCCATCCCATGCCCAACTCCTCTTGGTGAAATAGTTGACCGTTGCGAATTCAATCAACGCAGAAAATACAAAGGCGTAGCAGACAGCTATAAACCAGTCCATCGCAGTAGCATAGGCCACTTTTGGCAAAGAGTTACGGGCACTGATACTTAAGGTGGTCATGGTGAGGACTGTTGTTACTCCTGTAAAGAAGGAAAATTAAAAAAAAAAGGAGGTAAAAAAATTAGTTTGGTAGCCCTTACATGATTCCTAACAACTTCTGAGCAAGCCCTGAATCAGCAGGATACTTAAGAAGGTCACGTGAAGCCAGTCATTGTTTGCATCTTACGGTCTGAAAGAGTTATTTTGCTCTCCAAGAAAAAAAAGAAAGTCTCTGCCCCTGTGTGTTTACTTCTGTGGTATTCTGGTTATCCCTAGTTATAGCATATTTAAATAAGGATTTTTATGGGTAACGCAAATCCAGCTGTTACATAAACCAAAACCTTACTGGTATTTTATCCCAGTACACTGATGCATGGGGTGTACAGAGAGTCCCTCCTTGGCACATTGTTGCCCCCAATAGGACAAAATTTGACTCTTGGTTACAGGTTTATAAACCTAGAGTGGCCACCACTGGTCAGGAAAATGAGGCTGGTACATGTATTCTCCCCACACCGTTCGCTGAGCTGATTTTTGATCCAAGTTGACAACTGATTTCAGTAGCTTTGTACAGAAGGATGACTCTTTTAAGAACAGATGAATGAAGTTTTTACATAATAAACTGTTCCCGCTCCCCTCATTTTTCATCTAGCGAAAATTCTGTGTTTCATCAACCTCCACTTCAGACTCTGTTTATTTTCTGCAGTCTCGTAGTGATAAATCGAGTCATTTAAGAGACCCCCCGAAGGAGTTTTCCATGACAACTTCTGTAGTAAATATATGTTTTCAAAATGCAAAACCATATAAATTCGTTTGATGGTAATAGAGATAATTGTCACTAATTAACCTCTACGTGGTTTTCCCAGATAAACAACTTAAAACAGAGATAAACAAAATGTCTCAAAGTGAAATCTGTTTCAAATGCTTAGCTAGAGTATACATTAAGTATGAAATAAGTGTCTTTTTCTTCTAAACCATTCAATATTTTACCTGAGTGGAAAAAAACCAACTCACACCAATCTGATTCTTCTGCCATCTGCCCTTAACCTTCATATAACTGATTCTTGAGTAGTTTGTCATAAATTTATCACAAAAATCACCCCCAGACAGTGATTTTAAATTGATTTCGAGTTTACACCGTAAGAGAACAGGGAAACATCTAGACCATCTCAAGCAGAAAGAAGCATTAGTGCGCTGTGGTTTTGTTACAGCAAATTACTTCCACAAGCCAGCCCAATCCTTCCTGCGTACTGGAATAAAGTGGGATACTCACCAAAGACAGTCCTAGCAGGGACAGATTCTCTGTTCAACCAAAACGACACTTGCGATAAGATCACCGTCATAATGCAAGGAAGGTACGTTTGGATGACGAAATAACCGATTTTTCTTTTCAGGTGAAAATGAGCTGTCATAATCGTATATTCGCCTACAAGGAGAAAAAGGAGCACGCGGGGAAAATAAGGGAGGCTTTACTGATTTTGGGACTTCAACAGGCCAGCCCCACCCCTCCCATTTGAGGATACCACTCAGCCATTCTTCATAAGAAATGCTTGGATTTCTGCGCTGTGGAAAACCAGGACTTGAGCCCTTTTGTCACAAAGCTCACTAAATTAACTGTATTTCTGTCTCACAGCATTCTAGGCTGTTATGCCACAGGTGCTGCTACATCTTACTAGTCTTCACCTTCAGCCCTCAGAAGTAGAAGACAAGATCTGACTACCGTTAATGCACTGAAAAGCCACAGTCCTTTTACACACCCGGGATGTCTTGATGTTTACAGGCTTAAAAAATCCACTGCCTCAGTCCTGCCTGGTTTTGACTCGGTCCTGCAAACTGCTTTACCGGAGTTAAATTAAGGCCATCTACTCTTAGAAACCTGATTTAGTAGCAGGACTTAACCTCATTAGGGTGACTGTTATGGTCAAGCAATGAGTTTTCAAGGCTGAGAATGGGTCCAGACATTCCTGCCTGTCTCAGTGTTGTCCTGCAAAAATTGAGATTTTGCACATGGATGCTGGGATGTCTTATTGATCTGAGCACCTCAACCCAACAGATTGCTCCTCCAGAAAAACATAATCCCTCTAGTGCATGCAGTTTTCATAGAATTTGGTGCACTTTAGCTACAGGAAGGATAACCTGTTCCTAGGTAAACATTGTGCTATATCTTGTTCTCTTGGGCAATGAGTATTGTGCTGCCTGTATGAAGAATTTGCTGAAAACTGCCTGTCACGGTTTGGGGTCCAGGCACCCCTAAATCTGCAACAGAATGCTCTCTCTCCCTCCCCACCCAAAAAGGGAAGAAAGGAAATAAAAG